>VZUI01059153.1:0-25017 GCA_013401135.1 Cettia cetti
AATGCTCTCAGGCACACGGTGTGACTCTGGGGACGGTGCTGTGCAGGGCCAGGAGTTGGACTTGGTGATCCTTGTGGATCTCTTGCAACTCAGCAGACCCTGTGATTCTGTGAACAGCAGTAATAAATGATGATAGAACCACTCCCAAGCACTGTCCCTATAGACAGAAACTCACCCAGCAGTATTGTTGGGACTCCCAGCCTGGAGTGCGAGGGAGGCTGCCCACGGAGGTCATGGAGTCTCACTCTCTCGAGACATTCCAAACCCACCTGGACACTTTCCTGTGTCATCTGCTCCAGGTGCCTGTGCCTTGGCATGGGGCTTGGGCTGGACTGTTTCCAGAGGTGTCTTCCAAGCCCAACCATTCTGTGATTCTTTGAGGGGAGGTGGGCAAAAGCCCAGGCACAAATACTCAAGCGGTGCTGTCAGCCCCAGGTGACATAAATCCGTCCTCCTTTCACGATTAACTGGTTAAAATGTGTCTTTCCAATGTGTTGTCTGCCAGGGGTGATTCTAAACACAAGTTCTTTTCTTTATCAAAAGAGTCAGGAGATCAGATCTCCATTTTCACTTTTTGCTGGTATTGTTTGATACTTGGTTGCAAAAGTTAAATGCAGACAAAATCTTACTGAAGGAGAGGAAAAGAAATGAGAGAGAGGAAAAAAAAAAAAAAAAGAAAAGGAAGAATCCACTCCTCAGCTTTGGCAATGCAGCCCAAAGCAGGACATTAATGGGGAAAACAAATTATCTTGCATAAAACCTTAAAGCACCATAAATAGCATTATGGCCAAACCCCACAAATTTCCTAATTTTTTTTTTTCATAGGTTAAGGGTTGAATTGCTAGACTGGAATATGTCATACCATGAATAAGCAATACTTTTCTGTCTCTTTACTCTTCTCTGTAAAACATTACACAGTATCCTTCTGAGGAAAAACAAAAGCAGATGGTACCTATCTTTTCTATAATTATTTCCAAAGTTGTAACTAGTAACTGCAGTTTTCTGCTGAGATCCAATGCAGAAAATGAGCTCCTTGCTTTTCCAAGAAAAGTAAAGTTGGCATCAGATTAAAAAAAGTGCAACCATTTGCCACCCATTTCAAAATTTTATTTTTCCTTCATGACAGCTTGTTTGAATTTTCTCATTGAATACCTGTCATCAGATGTGCCAAAGAAAACCACTCTTTGAGAGGTTTGGTGGATTCAGAAGGCCCCACCTAGCACACTGCATACCTGGGTAGCAGCCCCGTGCCCTCTGAGAGGGGATACCTGTGCCCAGAAAGCCCCTTGACTTTTGTGGGAGTCCATAAAGGGAACTGTGTACCCAGAAGGTTTTGTGATAAACAACCATGACTGTAGATTTAGTTCAAGTGATATATTTCCATGCCAAACTTCAGTTCAGTTGCAGATTTGATTGAACATTCACCTCTGTTGTAAGTGATAAGATCCTAAATAGGTGAATCATTAAGAAGAGGGAACCTGAACTTGAGAAGAGTCAACCTCGCCAGTGTTAAGCCCCCAAGTGAGGACAAGCTGATAGATCTTTTGCTTGTGAAAGTGTCACCTAGCCTTTTGAGATTTTAAGCTGCTGTTTCTAAAAAGCTGCTCAGCAGTGTTTTTATGCAGATCATGGTCCTTGGGAATTTGTCAGAACAGCGCAACCAGGCTACACTCTGCAAGAACAGAAGCCTTATAAAAGGCACATGTACTTGTTTCACTGGCATCCACACAGACAAATCCTCCTACTTCCACAAGCAGCATCCAGGAATCTTATGACCTATATGGTCCTGGATAATACTGTCAATGCAGAACTTCCTGTGTGGTGCACTTTGTTAAATCTGCTGTGGGTGGTTTCCCATCACCTACCTCTTCAGTGACTCCAGAACAAAGCTGACAGTGACTGACTGCAGATGTGACCCTCTGGAGAAAAGAAACACCACTCCACATATCTCTTTGAAACAAAAGGAAGAAAACTAATGTGGTGAAAATATATATATATCTGTCAAATATATGTAACGTATGATGTATATATCATAATATATAGTATATATTTGCTGTCATATATAATGCTGCTAATATAAATATATTAGTCCATGGAACTCCAGATGCTGTTAGAGAGACTAATCTATGCAGTTAAAACTGAGGAAATTACAATTTGTAATGTAATGACCTGGTAAATAGTTAATATTATACCTCATAGAGGTCACGAGAGTAATTGTTCATTCATGCCTTTTTCTAATCCATTTATGCAGATTTGACAGTGATCGTAAACATCACATCTCTCTACAAATTTGGGTAAACAGATTTGAAAGCCAGAGAGATTATTATGATCATCTTGTCTAATCTGAATGTTGAAAGCTGTAGAATTTCCTCCAGCCATTCCCACACCAAGGTTGTTTTTTAAAAAGGCATCTTCATTTTATTTCAAAGAATAAAATTTGTTATTTACTTATTTTGGAGAGATGGCAAATCCATCACTGCATTTTGAAGAATTTCTCAGTGGTTATGCTAACGTGTACCACACTACATTAATCTGTAAGAAAAACCTGATAGAAATATAAATGTTGTTTGAAAAGGTAAATTCGTCTAGCTGCAGCATCTGTCCATTGCAAGCCTGCTTATTGTTAACAGAAATATCTTCCTTTTGAAGATGTTTGTGAAATGCAGCAGATTTACTCCTTCACCTTCTCTTGACAAACTGTATGCATTAGCTTTGATTCTGTACTGTGTAAGTGCCTTTCCAGAACTGTTTTCTGAATGCTTTCAAGCTTTAAGCTATTGCCTAAAATTTTTTGACATGTGGACATCCAAACCAGACCTCCTCCTACTCCTGTTTAAATTTGTGAGGTGGATATTATAACCAGGGAACTCTGAGGAACAGAAAAATGCTAAGAAGCATAAGGTCGAAAATGACCTTAAGAATTCATCCCTTCTAGTTCTTTTCTTTGCCCCAAGACAGGATCAACTATTCTTTTTTTGTAACTTAACTGTTTTTTCAATCTTATTTTTAAAGGCTTCCCAGTATGGTGCTTCTGCCATCTCCTCAGGCAATCTTTCCCAGTGTTTCTCTACCCTTATCACTAGAGGTCTTTAAATGTATGCTCTGAGTATATCCCCTACTGAAATTTCAGTCCATTAGTGAAAGGTCTGTCTTTGTTGGCCTGGAGAACAGACTCTTTTCTTCCTCCCTGTAGCAGTCTTTTCCGTATTAAAGGGCCCTGTATCTTCTTTGCCTTATTATTCAAAACTGTTCCATTAATATCCTGATATTTAATGTTTTCTGGACTGGTAATCAAGCTTGAACTCCCCTGCACTCTTCTCCAGACACCCAATGTCATTCTGGAAGCACAGTTCCCCAAGCCAAGCATGATTCAGGTGAAAAACTTGGGAAAAAAAAACCCCAAACCCCCAAAACACTGAAATTTAAGCGCTACCATGGGGTAGCGGAACAAAATAATTGCTTTGCCAATTTTGCAGGCTGTTTTGCTGTTTCTACCCAATTTGTATGGCATTTTTCTTTTTACAACAGTGTATCAGTGGTGACTCATGCTTAGCCTGTGATTCACTCTACTCTACATTTTTTCCAGGCAACTGTGATCCTGTTTACTTTTCCCCATCCTGTATCTGGGGAACTGATGATGCTGTGTCTATTGCACCTATTGAATACCATCTTTTGTGTTTTTCTTAAAAAAACAAACCCTCATAACCAGTTTGACAAATTCTCTCTGAATTCTAATTCTGTTCTCTAACACTCTTTTATCTGCTCTGTTCTTCATGTCCTCTTTCAAATATATCAAGCTTATTCTCTTCTCAGTTCTTTGGATGTTTTATAAGGAGTATCAGATACAAGGCAGACTCTTGAGAAACCTCTTTCAATACATCTTTCCTTTGAAACTTTTGCTAACTCTTCCTCAGAAATGACCCTGCTTTTTCTGACACCATGGGGTTTTCAATCTTTGCTTGTTCACAAGAAACATTGTCTCAAGCTTTACTAAAATGAAGATATATGACTTTTTAATACTTCTCTCCTTTGTATGACATCTACTATCTTATTTTAAAAGGAGGTCTTATTGGTTTAATAGGATTTGTTCTTGACAAATCCATGGTCATCATTATTTATCTGTCTCGTAATGCATACAGATTGTTTGCTTCATAATTGCCGCAAGCTGAACCTATCTGATTTATAGCTCACCAGCTCCTCCTATTTTCCTGTGTGTACATAATCTAAAGCCTGTTTGAAATTAGAGAGGGCTGCTTCCATGACCAGATCATGTCTTCTGAACTGGAGATCAGTAACCTGCCAAAGCCATGGCAGTAGAACCAGGAGCAGAGCCAAGAAGCTCAACACATCCTTGCCTGCTCTAACAAATCTACAACCACTGTACGACCTTTCTTCACCTCATTGGTTCCACTCCGCTTTATTTTTTTGAACCATCAATGGAACATCCCTGTGGATATTGGTTTCTAAAGTTCCCATAGATTTTATAAAAAAATCATTCAGATATTTCAATTTCCAAGCAGATTTCCTTCATTATATTTTGCTCCCAAGACCAGCTGCTTTTGTTTTCCTCCTAAACTGAAAATCACCAGGATCTATGTTGTCAAATCAGCATCCAGGAACTGGTCTACTTAAATCTTATGACTCTATTTCTTTTTTTAATACAGAGATACAGAAATAAATTCTTTGACCTTGGGAGCATTTGGCTGTTATCTGGGAGCTCAAGCCAGAAACTCTCATAATGAAGTAAAATATATTTATCTTCACTGAAAGGGGAGAGAAAAAGAAACAACTTACTGATCAGTGTTTTCTCCCAGATGATTTCTGGTATGCTTTAAGAGAAACAACATATAAATTAATGCACACAATATTTTGAGTTTTCTTCCAGAACATGTACAGTCACTTTTTCCACATCAAACAAAAAAATATAGTCTTTGCACTTTCAACCATTTCCAACAGTACACAAAATTCTCTCACTCTTTTGCTTTCTTGGCTAACACCACCCTAATTCTTCCCTTTCAGACTTATCCAAGGAATCTGTGCACTACTGACCCAGAGGCATTGTTTCTCTAAACAGCACCAATGAAGCAAATTACTAAATTACTTTGTGCAGCTAAAAATAATGAATGCTGTATACCACAGCTCTGTCAAGGTTGTCACTACTAAGTTGCATCAGTTTAAATACTTCTTGGGACCAACCTTTCTGCACTGTGGGTACTGTAAAACAATAGATGGGGAGAAGTTGAAATCTAAACCAACTTAAAGTTTTGCCTTCTTTCTTTCTCAAAGGAGAAAAATATCCCACTTCAAAGGCTGTATGGCAGGTTTTGTCCTTCGGATTCCAGGTGAGATTCTGTTTCTCTTTTCCACAATAACAAACTCTGGCACCACTGTTTGAATTTCCATACTTTGGGAATAAGCAGGGGAAAGCTAATAATCAGGTATTTTTTCAGTCTTCTGAAATCATGTTGAGTGTGCTCAGAAATCAGATTTCCTGTTATGAATTGAGCTATACCCATAGGACCGTTCATTGCTGCCTGAGCACCCCAGGCTCACTCCACTGGAAGGGAGCATATCTCTGCTCCAGTAGCAGCCAACACTTCCTAATGTGTCCTAGTGAAAATCAACTTGAGTAACAAAGAACTATTATTTAATAATCAGTTCGACTCATTTTGATGGAACCAAGTTGTTTCCCTAACTTGTTCCATTTAGTGTCTCTGCAAAACTGCATTTATTTTAAAGGAAATAATACAGGAATTCTTGTGCTTAATATTACAAATAAATATTCCATCTATTACTAAATACCTTCTAGTTTGCTTTTTTTTTCTTTCTTCATAATTCTCCCTATCTGTCTCTCTCTTCTTCTTTCCTCTTTTGTTTCTCCTAACCAACTGATCTCTAAGTCTCTTAGGGTGAAAAAAAAAAGGGAAAAATCACAAAATAGGGCTCAGGAAAAGGGGATGAGAATGGTAAAAAGTAGATAGATAAACTATGCAACTGGGCCAAGTATAATTGGTTTTTCAAAACTTAACTTCTAAGATAATTTACATTTAGATTAGTATAACAACTATGCTGATAGCAAGATGTTGCATTTTACTTCAATTAGATATAATTATCAATTTCCTTTCAGAGAGACAAAAAATTTTAGTATCTCAGATAAGCAATTAATATTAAAATGTGAATCTTGGTCTGTGCCTTAAATATGTGATCAAAGGTACTAGATCAGACAGCTTCATCTGAAACCTGGTAAACACATGACAATATTTGATTTTAATGAACTACAGTTATCATCTTTAATGTTTCTTAGTGACCTTTATTCTTAGACACAGAAGTCTAAGGGGTGTTTGGCCTTGACTTCAGATCTTCAGCAATTTCCACAGAAATTTCTGAGAAGAATGTTAGCCAATGTTTTAAAACACAGAGACCTAAATTTAGACTGTTAAATCTGTATTTAGCCCTGCAATGTGCTGAGCTCTTGGGCTGTGATCCAAGAAAGCACTTACAAGTTCTCATTAACTTGAAAACACTTTCAAGTCTATTATTCACTTTACCAAAAGTACTGAACTTAAATACTTAAAATTATGCATGCACATTAAGTAGCCTCTTGGACTTAGCCTAATACAGTCCTCAGTTCAGGTCAGCTCATACCTGAGACCCTGATTCACTTTATTCTTTGAGACACACATTTTAAAATATGTTTAGTATCTGAATACATTTATAATTAATATTCTGTCCTGTTTCTACTACTACGAGTAGTGTTTTGCACACCCAAATCCTACTTGTGGGAAATGTTCAACCACTTCTGAAAGCTGGATAAAAGTTGCACCACAGTTTTAAATAGTTTTCCATGTCTGGAAGGGACAGGATGATGAATAGGAAACCCTATGGCAAAGGCATTAGGAAGAACTGTAACACTGAAGACAATGAAATATTGGTATAGATTGTTTAGGGAATCCATCAAACCTTTCTCATTGGAAGCATTTAAGAAGTGGCTAAAGCACCTCCAGGAACAATTCTATTCCTGGAGCTACAGTCAGTCATTCCTTAAGAGGCAGGATGTACTAGGCACATTCATAAGGTGCCTAATAGCTCTGTGCAACCTTTAAGTTTTGACATCAGGCTTGTGTTTGTTCTTGCTATGCACTGGCCTGCTTTCTATGCTGATACCATTACTTTTGCCCACTTAGGACCTTTGTCATGATTCAGTTGTGAGCAAGCAGCAGGAGTAAACAATTTTTTTGATTGTATAAGTATTTCTACCCACAGAAAAAAAAAAAAAAGGATGGCATGTGGAAACTAGCCAGACTACTTTCCATTCCATTCCATTTGTCCATTTCCCAAAGCTATCAGCTGCAGTGAAAGACAACAGTTGTGATCTCACAGAAATCCTGGTGTTTTCGCTAAAGGCATTTGCAGAAAAAAATACAAAATCGGAATTAGAGGATCACTAGTTATTGTCCAGCACTGTAAGAAATACAGCCTCTATGTGCAGCAAACCCACTTCTAAAAGTGCCCCATCTGCCCACCACGAGATCCCTCCTGTTCTGTGTGTGTGTCAGCTGTGCCAAATGCCAAGCTGATGGTGTGGCTGTATCCTCAACAAGGTAGAGAAACCCTCACAGTGGAGAGGCAGGGCTGGAGGAGCGCTGTCTTCTTCCATTTCAACCCGTCTTCCCAATTGATTACTGCTCTCATTTACAAGGCAAAGTTAACCAGATATAAATAAAAAAGCAATGTCCTCAATTACTCACCTGTGTTGCCCATCATAGAATCATGGAATGATTAGGGTTGGAAGGGGCCTTAAATATCACCTAGGTTCAACTCTCCTGCCAAGGCCAGGGACATCTTCAACTAGACCAGGTTGCATAGAACCCCATCCAATCTGGCCTTGAACACTTCCAGAGATGGGGCATCCACAGCTTCCCTGGGCAACCTGTTCCAGTGCCTCACCGTTCCCACTGTAAAGAATTTTTTCCTAATAACTAATCTAAAGCTTTTAATTTGAACCCATTCCCTGTTGCCCTGTCACAACATGCTCTTGTAAAGAACGTTGCCACATCTTTCCTGTAAGTTCTCTTCAGGTACTAGAAGGCTGCAGTTAGGTCACCTTGAAGCCTTCTTTTTCCCGGGCAGAAAAGTCCCAGTTCTTTCAGCCATTCACCTCAGGGAATTTGTAATATCCAGCTGAAACAAAACTCACTGTTAATTGTAACGAGGTACAATATGTGCATGCGAGATACACTTTGATCAATTGCTACACTACCCTTAACTTGGCGCCTTTTTAACTGCCAAAATCAACTTTCTCATTGGGAGGGATATCATGAGGGAGTTTGAAAACAGGATACAGGACAGGCTGGAAAAGTCCAGTTAAGATCTGAACTTCCCCAGTGGGAAGATCTTGACTTTTCAAAGAAAGAAATGGAAATATGGAGGAATGCTTGAGCTGACATTTGGATTTGAGATTGCTCCTCTCAAAAAACCAACCCGCCCCAAACCCCCAACAACACCAAAAAACCAAACAAAATCGCAAAATGAAACCCCACGACACCAAAATAAAACACCACAGCAAACTAACCAAACAGAACACCCCATGCTGCCTATTTTGTTACTTCCCTAAATTGCAAGAAATTTTTGGTGTTTGACGAAAAGTTCTCCAAACATCAGAGTTATACATAAAACCCTAAAATAGCACCCTGAAAACTCAGAAATAGGAGAAACTTTTTTTTCAGATTTCTTTTCCTTTCAGCATCCAGTTTTATCTCCATTCTGGAACATCTATAAATTCAAATAGTTGGGTAGTCCTAAAGATGTGTGTCTGTAGGTAAAAACAGACTCTGTCTTCAGTTCAGTTGTCCTCCAAATAATTTATGAGCTACAGATCAGCATCTTCATTTTATATGTATTGTTAAACATTTCCTTATGCCTGAATTCTGGGAACAAAACATAATTCCCAAAAGACTTCAATAGTTGCACTTAGTGTATTAGGAAAAAAATGAACAGAATTGTGCCAACCTTTAATTTTTACACACACAATAAAAAATCACCATAAAACTTAATAATTCCTCATAAAGAGAAAATAATTCTGTAGACTTGAAATGTTATCAAGGGATCAGGGATTTTTTTTTGATCAAAACCTGAAATTTGGTTCAGGTACTAATGCCCAAGCACATTCATCTCCAAGCACGGATGTAACAGTGACATACTAACCCTGTCTGCTGTGGAATTACATTCCTGCAGAAATGCAGGGAGGCAAAGCACATTGCTACTGCCAATGGCGCATCCAGACATAGTTGGAATTTTCCTAGGGAGTGCAGGAGGGCTGTTTCTCTTTTCCCTCCACACACATTATGTAGCTATTGAACTCTGCAAGACTTGCAAAGAACACACTTTATATTATCTTTTCATTTCCATGGCATCTGTACATTTAAAGTTTCATGCCTCATTGTGTCTGCATGTGATCATCTTGTACATGTATTTAAATTGCTTCTCTTGCCTCTGATCTTGAGAGACAAAAGCAACATTGAATTCTTTTTCCATTATATATTTTTACAAAAGAACTACTGTAAAAATTAATCAAAGATATGCTGCTTTTTATTGTTATTTTTTTAATTTTGGGGGTTACTTTTCCTCATATTGCAGTGGTTTTGAAATTGAAACGTTGCACTGCTGAGAAAGTGCCATGAAAATATAACCCACTACATTCCAGGAAAATAAATAAGCAAGGCCACCCAAATTTTCAATTAGTGCTAGTGCAGTATGCAGGAAATGGCTGGAGAACCGTCAAAGGCAGCCTTAGGCTGGGTCGTGGATACGGAACAGTGACAGGAAGGTTTGAAGCAGGAATACAGGCTCAGTGTGAAGATGGCTCTTCTCCAAGGAAAACTGCATACTAATAGGTTAATACTGATTTCCTGCAACATACAGCCTGGGTATTACATGATGGAATTTACATTCTGACAAAGGCAATTGCTGAGCCTCAAGACTTTGCTTTTTTGGTGATGAAATAACACTAGAAAGTTCAAACTGCATTATATATTTCATGTTTTAAGCTTATTAAACATTCAAAGTACAAACTGTGCACATATTTTTAAGCCACCTGAAATAGCAACAGCCTCACTAGTTTGGGAAACTAGTATGAGAAACATTACATTTCAACTGTCAAGCTTTTTTGGAGTAATCCCAGCAAAAGATGCCGACCAAGGTGGAGTGATGCTACTTTTAGAATAAATCTTCCCTGAGGTACTGCCCAATCAAGCAGATATATACAATATCAGGAATCAAATACTTTTCCTTTACCACAGCCATTGTAGACAATGTGGTATTTGGAAGGTATCTGAAGACTGAGTTGGACAAAGCACTTGAGAAAAGAGAGGACTGAAAATCACAGATGAAGACATCAGCTCTTTCTGCAAGTCAGGGAAGGGCTCCTATTGATGACAGAAGATGCTGTGCCAGACTTTCATTCTGAAAGTAAGTCCTAAAACAAGGACAAAATAATAAAGCAGACAAACTTAATGAGAAAGACCAGTCCATCTAAGGAATCCAGCCAACCTTTCCCTACAGTGTCCTCCTATTTCACTCTATCCAACTGATATTGCGAATGTCAGCTGAGGGTGGCACTGCAGCATCACAGGAGACTCTCATCCCTTCAGTTCTACCTCTGCTGTCTTTATAGAGGGTGGCATGCACAGGAGCACAAAAATCACGAGTGGAAGTGGAGAAGAGATGGTGGGATTTTCACTGGCATTTGAGGGGCCTAGATTTTTCTGTTTATCCATCTCAATATCAGCAGGTATGTTTTTACCATAATACTAGTGCAGGCATGATCCCATGTCACAGCAAGAAGCCAGTGGTGCCCAGCTGTGCTGCCCTGACCCCAGGCACCCACTTAAATCACAGGCTGTGCCTCTAGTGGTTGATCATATTTATTTATGAGGTACACTCCATTTTCATTGTCTTTCACTGTTCAGAGAACTGGAAGCCATCCTGCAAGTCTTTTTAACAGTTCTATTTGCACTAAAGTCACTGGGAAATCTGCCCAGATAGAGCCTGGAAAAACTGGGCCACAAAAAGAGACCCTAATTATTTGCAGTAGGAGGCAGAAACAATCCCTTTTCAGTCCCTGCCTCACCCTAGGAAATGTTCTGTGGGATTGAATTTGCTGAAATCTGCTTGGGGTCCATTGAGTGATGCACTTTCCACTTCTTCTCAGGGAAGCTGTTTTAAATAAGCTGCACAAAAATTTTAAGCAGCACGTACTATTTCAAGTTCTGAGTACCATCCCAACCCTGTAACCTTTTTAGTTTGAAGTCAGTAATTGTGTCAGTTGCCTATAAAATAGAAATTAACAGAGCAAGGGAGGAATTGGAGAGAATTTGGGGAGTTTGAGTTTGTGTTCACACATTTTTTTTGTCATATGTGATAATTATTTAATCAAATGGAATTTGCCCTGTGGTGCTTTACATGACACTGCTGCCAATCACCCCAAAGAAAATAAATCTTTCAGGTGGTGAAGGGAGTATTTTGTCACCTGTCTTCTGGAGAGCTGTGTGCTGTGAATGCCAAATGGCACATCTAATGCTGCTGAGGTGATCCATGGGCACCTATGTGGAATGGGCATCAATTCAGGGCAGACTTCATGCATTTTGGGGAGTCTAGACAACTTTTACAGAAACTTGGATATCCTGTGTAAGGCTAGATGTGTTCTCAATAATTGTCCTGAATGAGATGCTCTGCTGAACTGAGGACACAGGTTTTATGAAAAGGTACTTCTTCCCTATAGGAGAAAGTGCCTAATTTTTTTTTTCCCCCACATGAACACTCAATCCACGAGAAGTGTTTATAAAGTTCCCCTTCATCAGGTTTCTTAACTGCTGAAGAATAAATATTTAAAGAATCACAAATGCTGTAATCAAAACCACACAAGATGCTACAAGAGTGTTCCCTTTTGTATGAAAAACAAAGGAGCCCTAGCTTGCAGAAAACTTCATTTGCCTGGTTTGAAAACTGATACACTGTACGATACAGCATGTATTATCTTTGTGCAGTATTTTTATAACAATACCTTAAATGCCATTGGCTTAATTCTTACCATATTACTATAACAAATCTATGGAAGCTCTGCAGAAGACCAATGGAGAGGAGGCTTGGGGGTCATATCTGCAGGGTATTTAGCCTCTATTTGGTGAGGTCCTGGGGATGAAACCCATGTTTGACATTAAGGATATGCCTAAGTGCCTTGCTGGTTGGGAACTTGCAGAACTGAACCTTTTGCTGGCACTCAGGACAGAGACTTTCAAGACTGAACCAATTCCTCAGGTGGAAGAAGTTATTATTAATAAAAATAAACTTTAAAAACCCCCCAAAATCACAAAAGACAAAAACCCCTACATTTCCTAATTGTAATAGGTAAGTAACATCTATAACACCCTGAGAAGAAGGGGAGAACCTGTTGGAATCTACCAGCTGATTTCAGAAATATCATTACATACATAGAGTTGAACAACAAGACTTAAGTCATTTGGGTAAAAATCTTGCTTCCATGGAACAAAATGCGATAATTTCCATTTCTGACATGGGACCAGCATTTTGCACATCCCTTTTACGTGACACAGGCTAATTTGGACCCTTCTTCTGATTCAGAATTTGACTCTATTAAGTTAAATGGCAATTTCCTATTACCAGTGACCAAATTATTCAATAATGTCTGCTTAATACAATCAAAATAAAAAAGCTGGAAGTCATGTTATTTTAATGCAACTGATTTATTTCCTGAATTTTAATCAAATGGGACAGAAGGATCAAGTTAGTCATCCAAAAATTTACAGTAATTTAGAGGTATTTTGAACACAACCACACACCTTTGCACAGGTACAACTTTCTTAATCCTATGTCTTTGTCCCTTCTTTCCTGTCCTACAAGAATTGGGGAAAAAGAAAAGAGGGAAGAAAAGCTTTTCTATTTAGGAAGGCAGGAAAATCTAAAGGAAGCATAACCACAATACCTCTGGACTCCTAGATTTCAAAGGTACTTTCCTACTTTTCTGTCCAGACCATCATACAATTGCTCTGGGGAAAAAAAGAAGGCCAAAAAAAAAGGGTAGATAATAAAAGGTGAGGGGGTCGGTCCTGCAGACATTCCTGTGCTCCAGCAGTCACTTGGCTGCCCACAGCTCCTGCAGCAGTCATGCAGCAGATGCACAACCAGCACCTCAGCATCTCAGCTGCAGATTTTGGACCACAACCCCCATGCATACACCTGCAATGAAATCCCAGCCCCCTGCCAGGCTGCTTGCAAAGCAGCACTGACTTTGGCAGAAGCACAGAATGATCAGAAGCAGTTTTCACCTTGTGTATATTGTATGTTTGTAATTAACTGTGCATTAATGCAAAACATTTCTATACAAGTTCTCTTTTCATCAGCAAGAGGCATACCCTTGTATTTGAGCCTGGAGGGAAAGACAAACCTGTTGAGGTCAATGTTTTATTTTGTTTTTCTTTCAGCCTCCAGGCATAAATGCTAAATTGAGCAAATGAAAAGTTGAGAGTGGGGTCTGAGTTTCCGTTTATGGTGTACTCAATTTTCACAGTAGCCATCAAGACTGAAATAATTTAACCATATTTTTCCACAGTAAATAGCTATGGATTAATTTCAACTCCAGCCAAGAGCTGAAGAACTAGTAGGAGAAATAGGTGAAAAAGTAACAGACACATGCAGGTTTTGTTTGTGAAAACATTAATGAAAACATAGCCCCTTAGCCAAATTACCTACTTTGTTGCTCTCAGATATGCCTTTCTCTGTATGCCATATCACTTTCTCTATGAGAAAGGGATATACCATATCTCTTTCTCTATGCCATATCACTATGCCTTTCTCCTCTCTCAAGATAAATCCCCATAGCAAAAGACCTCTATAAAAAAACTAGCTCAAAAACAAGTGTGGTAAGAGACAAAGGAGGAATTAGGCATGCAGTCTTCTGCAAATTACAAGAATTTATCATGCACAAAATTATTGTTTATTTGGTTTATGTTCTGTTCAAGCTTTCTGGTTTTCAAAAAAACCACCAGAGGGAGCCCCAAACCTCTCATAAATATACGTAAAGGCATGCTGGAGTCAGCAATGAAAACAAATGGGGTAAGAATTAAACTGTCTTTGGGTTTCAAAGGAATACACTAATTGCACATTCACCAAGATCTGCATACATGCAAAAGTTCTGGACAGTGATGGGTCAATCACAGAAAACTATATTAGAAACATATTTTAAATTAGTCCTGACAATTAAGAATACAATCCAACCCAGAATAGTCTGAGCATTCCGAATGATACACATTAGAGGTGAGGAGGAAATTATGTAGGCAGCCATATACCATGCAATGCATAATCATTTAGGAGTATACTTTTGTGTTCCACTGCTGTATCTGTTTAACACTATCAGGTGCATAAACCATAAGTTATTTACGAGATGGCCTCAGGACTGCTTCTCATGACTGCCACTGTTTACTCCCTTATAAATGCTGGTGGCTAACATAATCACTGGGGAAAAGCTGATTCTCTTGATTAAAGGGTGAGGCTCACAGTGCCATGAAGCACTGCATGACTATCAGAGAGAAGCACTTCAAAATCTAGACTGACATACTGTAAGACTTGCTACTGATTGGTCACTGATTGATCCAGCTAAGCATTACCTTCACTAGAAAACAAAATAATTAAGGAATGATGTGGATGGTACAAGTGGACGTACCAGACCACTCTTACCAGAGAAAGCTAAAATTGCCAAATGTAAGTTGTGATTTCTTGCTACAATTACCTTAAAGGTTCTTCCAGAAGGTTCAAAAGCATCTGACTAAAACAAAAGTAGATCCTAGGAAAAGCCCAGGAAGTTTGACAGGATGATAGAGGAAATGGCATACAATTTGTTTCCCCTTTCCAGATCTGTATTTTCAGTATGCATGTCCTAGTTTTATAGATATGGGAAAAAAGATTTAAAGTTCAATTTGCAGAAAAGTCTAAGAGGAAGATGGACAAAAGATAAGATCTGATAGCAGGACCTGGCACGTGAAAACACTTTCTTTGGACAACCAAGTGAAATTAATGGAGATTAGATGAGCTCCATCTGCTGTAGCCAAGAACTAATTCTTTACCATTATTAGATCTCAGGAAAGGCTGCACAACACATTCTCTTTTATTTTGGGTATAGAAGGAAAAACATCTTTGAGCATCCGGGACTAATGGAAGGTGTCCCTGCCCATGGCAGTGGTGTTGAGAGCAGATGATCTTTAAGGTCCTTTCCAAGTCAAACCACGCTGTGATTCTGTGATACTGTATACATCTTTCCCTTGATGAATTGTCACAGGTTTTAACTGCAACATTTTTCAACCCAAACTTCAACCCTGGTTCTGGAGGTGCATATGAATGTAATTGCCTACAGCTTTTACAGATGTAATTGCAGAGCGTTATTTTCACCTATTACAGCAAATCTTACCTCTTGTTTCATTCCTGTGACTTCAGCAATGGAGGAAATAGTTCTTTCCCAGTTTTACCTCTATAGTGCTCTGGGGAAGAAGTTGCTTTAAACAATGCCTGAAGTGCTTGACTAATATGCAGTTCTGTTTACATGCACACTACAAATAGACTGGTCAAGGCCACAGAGCAAAAGCCAGTAAAATTTGGATTTGTTATATTCCTGCAGTGCACATCTTGAATATACCAGTGAGTTTGGTAACACTACCAATCTCAACAACAAAAAAAGGTCTAATTCAACAGTAAAATGAGCACTCTATCTGATCTACCTTACTTGGTCCATAGGATAACTCATTAAAGATACTTAAATAAAAAATAAATAAAAGGAACAAAAGGTAACATCTTGTTATCTCTGGTTCACTTCCTTTTAGGAGACACAGGACAGAATTGCAGCCAGTTTATTATTTGAGTACTCTGCAGATGAGGGATCAAGTAGAGATCAGTTAATTAAAAAAAGAGACGATATTATTAGAACATCATCATTAAGGGGGGAAATTGTTTGAAAGCCAGGAAATTCCTTGTTTAGTGTTCACCAAGTCCTGACTGCTACAGCTTCCTCATTAGGAGAGAAAACTTACTCTACCAGAGGGCACACAGATTACAAGTTGCAGACAAAGATGAAGGAAAAAATGCTCATGCCTGCATCAGGTGACAAAGGGCATCCCATCAGTGGAGACTAAGTTGACCCTGACAAAGTTTTCTGCAGGGAACCAGTGCAAAACCCCCAAACATGACTCTCATATCATATCTCCAATGAAATCCCATAAAACCCAATCTACATCTGCTCTTAATGCTTTAGTGTGACCGAAGATATGTATTTGCAAAACGGAAAACCAAGGCAAAAATCTCGTGTTCTTCATGCAAATTGCAGACACCCTTCCTCCCCTTGGACCATCCCCAGAAGGGCTGCATCCAGCGCCGGAGTGCCATGGTAGGTGTTGCTGTGCCCATGCAGGTGGGGAAGGCAGGGTGGCCACCCTGAGGGGTATAGGGTGCATATGCCAGGGGTACAGGCACAGTGGTTGGCACCTTGTGGGGCCTGACGGGGGTCTGCTGTCCAGGACAGCAGCTGGAGTCACCTCCAAGGCACAGGCACAGTGCAGCCAGGCCCATTAGTAAGCCTGAGAGCCGCCTGTGATAGGATGCATTAAAAATCCTTTGCCCAGGAGGCAAGCATAGGACTGTAGCTGTTCCTGAAACTCAGCTTCCCCAGCCTTAGGGTCTTTCCTCACCCCCATTCCCACGACTCAGCACAGTTGGGGATCGCTTCTGCTGCCTCGGCCAGCTGTCACTCCCTGCCCATCTCTCTTTGAGCCCATGAGTCACTTCCTCTCCTCAGATCCCACCTTTCAAAACTTCCTTTTTCCTTTTTGGGGGTATGTGTCTGAAAGCCTTTTCTGAAAGAGGGCATTGGGCTTACCATGGACAAAAGCACTTCTGGGCAGCAGCATGTTCTCCTGTCTGAGGGCACACAGCCAAGACCTTACAGTCAAATCCATGTGGTCTCCAAGATGCTGGCATGCAGAGCTCCACACTGACCTCCTCCAGTTCTCTGCCCTGACACCCTGCAGCTGTGGGGAGCTGGAAAGGTGCTTATTGCCCCATACCTCGCCTGCAAGTGAGAATAGACAGAGGGAAACGGAGAGAAAGGAGAGGCCCAGCTCACCCCAGTTTCCCTTGCTGGCAACCAGCTGCTGCCTCTTGTTCATAGAGCAGCAGCCCTGGGGTTCAGTCACAGCTGGAGACAAAGCAAGAAAGTAAAACCCCAAAGTCTTTAACTTAAAAAATGGAGTTACTTTCTTTTATCTTTTTTTTTTTTCTTTTTTTAATCTGTTGGGAATTCAGACTTAATGTTTTTCTCTACAACCATGAAGGTTAAAGATCAGTTTCTTGGAGAGCAGCAGTGAACCCTTCTAAAATCAGTGACAGTGTCAGAAGCTCTTCTAGCAAGCCAGTAGTGCCACACCCTGGGAAGCTCCCAGGTCTTCATGATACTCCCTTGTGTGAAATGCAGAGTTTATGTATTCCTGTCCCTCATAGGCAATGAGTACCAGGAGAAGGAGATTGTGGATGTGAGTGGAGAGGTGTGTGTCGGGGAGGCCTGTCAGTGTTTGTGTGGTGGCTCAGGCACCACTTCTTCCCTCGGAGATTTCTGTGCTATCAGCAAGGTAATCATATCGGCTGACAACTTAACCTGCAGGTACTGAGTACAAATCTGCCAGCACTCAGAAATTCAGAATGAAGCTGTTAGTCTACTATCCTTTTTGCCACTGTATTTTCAGGATTATATTGTTGAATGAGGGTGCTTTGACTTCTTTAGCCTTCAAATTATTTGAAAAGATTTTTTTTTTTTTTTTGCTCCAGGACCTCTGAGGTCTGATGTTTTGCCTACCTGTAAGGCTGTTATTGCTTCTTTGCCATGTGGTAAAGAACCACTTACCATTAGGACAGGAAGCATAAAGTTATTTGTGTCAGATTCTCAGCTAGTGTAAAGGCACAGCTGGAACAGGGGGCTGTGCATGTTCATGCTAGCTGAGAATTCAAGCTAATTTCTAACAAGTATTTGCTGTGGAAGAGATCCTATGTTTGAGTTGTTTTACAGCAGGGACTTGCAGTTTTCATGCTGATTTCATGCCAGGCTAATTAAGTCACTGGGCAGACAACTGCAGTATTTAAATTAAGCATGCAAATGGATGTGGTGTTGAAAGACACTGTTTTATTAGTGTCTTCCATTTTCAAACATTATGATGCTTTTCATGGCCAAATATACCCACACAACTGAGAAGGAAGAAACATGAAGAAAACAAACTGAATGTATAGATTCCCATGTGTTGTCATACTCCTGTAACAGAGCTGCATCACGTCTGGTCAGGGGGTTTTGAACCCCAGCCAGTCTGCCATGTCTGCCTCAACCTGACACTGTGACTGAGAACTTAATAGAACTTTCCAGGCAGGAATAAAAAAATTAGGAATAGCCAGTGCTTTTTACTAATATTGGGTGGGCAACACTAAGACAGATAGGAGAAAAATTTTCCATGGGAAGAAGTGCCAATTTTGCATAGAAAGATTAATAAATTACCATAAAGTCAAAATAGGAATACACTCCCTTCACAAGTTTTTATATTCACAAGGTTTTTAAAAGACAAAACCCACAAAACTCGTCTTAGTCCTAAGTCTAAATAAAAATTTATTTTTCAGATGCATTTTTTTTCCAACAGTGTTGCTGTAAATTCCGTATCAAGAGGTAACAAAGAAATGGATTTCTCTCTTCAGAACAGCTTTGGTAATGGCTGTATTCATTCATCTTTCCATTACAAACATCATCCATCATGCCTTACATCTCTTACACTGGACTGCAGAAAACATACCACAAATTCTACTTGGAATAGCAATGCATCTTGAACAAAGCTGACTAAAATCAAAATTAAGTTTTCAACAACTGCATGTTAAAAAGAAAATCAATGAAAGAAAAACAGCGAGCTCTACTGAGCAAACATCCCACAGTTAAAAAAATATGTTTTGATTGATGAAGGAAAAAGCCATGACATTTTAGGTGGCTTAAAAGAAATTACAAGGATCATATTAAAAAGAAAGTTGGCATTCTATTAAAACATAGTTTTCCCAAGAGATAACTGGAATATACTGGGAAACAAGGATATAGTCTGGCTTTTCCTATTTCTCAAAGCAGTTCATTAAATTTTATTTCTTCTTCTCATGTCCCCTGTTGAGGGAGTTTACATTCAGGATCATCAACTTTCTTGGTTGTGAAGCAGCTCTAATCCACTTACTTGATCCTCCTGCAATCAGTTAATGCCATGCTAATCCTGTGCTGGCCAGGCACAACGTGGAAAACTAAATGTATCACAATATCTACAAGAAAAGTATTCAGGAATCTAGATCTGAATCCAAAACACTTTTACCTCTACAGAAAGGTCAGGATGAAACACTCAATAAGATTTATGATATCTACAAAAACAAGGTAAGCTCTAAGGAGAAACAATATCTTTCATCAGATCAACTGGTCCAGCTGGAAAAAGAAGACAACATTTCAGGCACAGAGACACAGTGCACCTATGGGCAACATCTGAGGTTTAGTTTAGATTAGCCCTGCAGTGAAAACAAGTCTTTTAGCATTGGAAATTTACACAAATAACCCTTACTAAGATAATTTTTATACTCTTTCTGAAAAACACTTTCATGATGTAATTAGAAATAAATTTTCAGCTTTTATTTTTATTAGAGCAGCCAATAGGAATTTGTATGCTAGAATTAATAATGCAGATGCATTTGTCAAAATTAGTTATATTTGTAGTATTGGAAACCTCTGTCCAGCCTTACAGATTTTTAAACTGGGTGCATTTATTTCAGAGAATCAATGGTGCTTTTCCAATGGCTTAATTTCTATTCTGACAAACAGTGTGAATCACATTCTTTCATGAGAAAGTGTGGATTTCAATGGAATTACTGTGGAAAATGCAACTTCCTCTTGAGCGAACTTGCCAAGTGAATGTCTTCACTTACAGTACTTTGAATGCTACTCTAAGGGCATCTTTGCAAAGCAGTACCTCTTTGGGAGAAGCAACCTCCTGCTATTCTTTCTTGTATGTGCCTGAACTAGTTTATCTACTTCAGTCCTTTATGCAGGCAACAAGATGGCACAAGTGTTCCTATGGGATTATGATGCTGTATGTTATCCTCCCTGAATTTTGTCCTAAATTTCCACTACTGCTGTGCATTATCAGTGGTTACCTCGATGATTTACGCAATTGTAGTTGCCTACAGCTGGACAAGCTCATGGCAAGTTGCTCCTCTGTGTATCTTAGCTACCATTGCTGTACTCCATCCTATTTCATTTCTCTTTCAGATATAGAAAGAGGAGTGCAATGTGACAAAAGCAAAAGAAGCCATTAAAACCACTGAGCAGCTCAATGCAACGGTACTGTTTTGTTCACAGACAGCCTCACCCAGTGCAAAGGAAGTGAGGTGTGCTCACACTGAAAAGAAACAGACCCCTTCTGCATGGCCAGGGCCCCAAGGCTTCTGCTCGTGACGCTGCTGGTGCTCATGCCTTGGGCTCTGGAATAAAATTGCTGGGACCTTCTTGTCTTACCTCCCTCCTGGGTAAGAACAGCTTCCTCCTCTCTGGGTGGTCTTTCCAGCAATGGAGGTCTTGTCCTTCTGCTCTGGTGTGACCCAGGAGTGAACTTAGCTCATTAAATGTACTTGCCTTTCCTTTGAAAAAGGAAAGGGTGGAAATAGATAGATCCAAGTTATGATGTTGATGCCTTTATATGAAATAAAATAAAGGCTTGTTTGTAGATATTCAACAGCATTCCAGCTCTGTGACGCCTCTTTCTTGAGAGGCCGTGATTGTCAGATCACGCATTTCAAGACACGTCATTTCCAGAAGAGAGGAGTTAGACACACTCTTGATCGTGTGCTTCTGTTTATTCTGTGAAAGGGATCTAGGACACCTGTGTTAGTTTTAAAGCTACTACATGTACAGCACTTGACTGCTATATTTTGGCAAGTCCCAGCTGTTATTTCACATGTGTGAACTAAGAAAATACCCAAGGTAAACACAGACTTAGAAGAAGTACCAAAAACATTTACAATAAAGTGCAAGTATAGCCCAGTATGTTAACCTGCTAATATATACAGTGTGCTGGCCCTGATCTATTTCCCTTTAGAGAGGCAAAAGAAAAGAGACATAACAAAGCCTGTACGAAGCACCACAACTGGTTACCAGTTTTTTTTCCTAAAGCAGCAGCACCACTATGAATTGCTTTTCTCTTTACTCACAGTTATTATCAGCCAAGCATACCCAAATGCAGGCAATGCAGAATAGAAACACTTTTTTTTTCCTGCTCATTTTGTGCATCTGACAGAATTTAATTTAAAAATCAGTTTAAATCCAGATTACTTACATGTGTGCACATGCTCACACTTCCCTCTACATACACAATGTTAAAAGGACATTACTGATGATCATTTATTTTTCTCTGCTCTTGCTGCATTTCGTAATATCCCTTCTCTCTTGAAATACTGCCAGAGAAGATTGTCTTTAATAGACTTCAATGGTGTCAAAAGAACCTCAGGAAATGAGGACTGAGGTGAACCTAAGGTCCACTGTGTGCCACCAGGACTCTGATTATACACACTGCTTTGTACAGGAGGCAAAGATCTGCACCCCTGATGTCTTGCCTCAAAAATCCAATATTCTGTCCACTTTCTGTCTCCTCTAATTAAAGCCAATTATTTTGACCTGCTTGGTTTCTTGTCCAGAAGCGATGTTCTTTTACAATCTCCTCTTGCTCACACTCAGTTTTGAGTTCTGTCTCAGAAACTCCTAGATTTCATTAGAAATGAGTTTTACTAGAAAAACAGGGCTACTTTATCTCCATGATTTCCTGTATACGGGTCACATCCTTTTTAAGTACAGTCATCTTCTCTGTAAATACTATCCTTAGAGGTAAGCTTTCCAGCTGCCTCCTGACATGTCCTGACGTAACCACCCTGTAGTCCATGAGCCAAATCTTCTATGGGGCAAACAAATAAAAAAAAATGAGCTATTGATTCAAATTAAATGAGTCAAACAAGGAATTTCCAGGCAGCAACCTGAACCCAGATTAATGTTTCCTCATTTATTGAAGCCAGGAACCTAGAAGATATGAGAAGCTGTAGTAAAAAAGGTTAGCTCTTCATTAGTGACAAGACTGAATTTTTTTAATGTGATTTCAGCACTTTATGTATCCAGGATCAGCTCAAGATCCAAAGGAACATTTCCTAATGTTTTAGCTCTCACTTGCTAAATTAATTCCTGATTTAAATGAGACCTGTTCTGATGAAGTTATGCAAGCTTGCTGTGTAATAACCACATGCCATTTTGTGATTAACTAATTTCTTGCTCAAAAACTTTCAGGAGTAAATGACAAGTATTGTATTTGTCCCATGTTTGACATGGCATTTTTCAATTGAAATATCATGTCCCTCTAATTATAGGTGCTTCAAATTCAGTAATGCTTTGCTTACATCACTCACTACTTCCATTCATCATAATCCAGGATTGCTCTAGTTCACTCAGCAGTAATTCTAGCTGGCTTTCATCATTCCCATGGAAAATATGTACGAACAATTAAATCTCTCAGCAGAAGGAATCAACCTCATCTGGAGATTTATGAAAGCATTGCAAAAAAAGGATCATGTATATGTTTATGTGAGCAACAGTAATGAACAAGTATGTAAATACCTGATAACAATACGGCTCATTTTGTCAATGGTGAAACACTAATTTGATTTGATTCCTGACAACTTCCTGTATAACCTGAAAAGGAGAGTTGGGGTAAAGACAAGGAAAAGGCATCTGTGCTTATATATAGAAGTTCATAGAAAGACCCCTATGCAGTGCAATCTAGAAAACATTCATTTACTATAGTGATATAACCATGAAATATTTAAGTATAATATTTGGAAGTACAACAAAGTACATCCCATTACTTTAAGGCAAGGAGACCAGGTACCCAAGGCAGAGAAAATTTTACCTCACTCATTTCTTACTCTTGTAGGTTTGTACATGCTGACCTCTGATCAACAATCTGCACTGTCCTTTCTTTTCCACTTGCTCTGATGACTTGTTTGAAGTCCTGCAGAAAATCTGTGCAAGGGCAGGAAATAAGAAAAGATCTTCCTGGCCCATGCTGTAACCATGAGACCACCCTCCTATATAAGAGCCTGAAGACATCACAATATCAGGTGAAAGGCACTTTTATAGCTTTCCATATATTTTAGTCAACATAGCAGTGCAATACTAGAAAGCAAGCAGTAAGCATAATGGTTTGAGAGCTGATAGCTCTTCATGAAGTATTTACATCAGGTTGTTACTGACTTAATGTTGTCTTTACAAGCTCCCAATGTGATGATTTATGTGTCCTTCCAAGCCTTAAAAGAAAGAAATGAGGTTTAGCATTAGCTTCCTAAAGGCCACAGCTGTATTTTTATAAAGAAGAAACGTAACTGATGGACAGCATATCTACATATAGATAATGTTAGTAATGAAGAATTATAAGTAGTGTTCATTTTGTGTATGCATATGCAACATGAAGCAAAAGGAACAAGAGAAAGGAAGTGATGCAAAACTTCAGAAAGAAATTGGCGTGGCTGCAAGGTGTGAAAAAACCATTCTACAATGCAGAGCATGCACAATAAAACAGCAAAACAGGATTTGATCAAGCTAGTGCACAGGTCTCCATCCTATAGATTGGTACAAAACCAATCCTTGTGATGCAGATTTCCCTCGTGGTGGAAGCTTTCTCATCAGCAAAATACATTTTGGTGTAAAAAGATGATGCTTAGAGTCACTGAATGATTTGAGCCTTCAGAGGCAGGGCTAATGTTAGGCCAGTTTTAGTATTCACGCCTGAAGTTCCTAAAACAGGGAACAGAGGTTTATTTTAATTCTATTCTTAGGTAATCTGTCAGTACTTCAACTGCAGCATATACAAAACAACTGAAAATGGATAAACAGCTTAGGCCTCGTTGGGCTTTCAGTGTTCCTTCCATAGACTTCCAGGATTGTGTATAGTTAGTGATATATCATCCATGCTTTGATCCTTCTAGCTTACAGACATAATGGCTGAGAAAGACGAATTGACTTTAATTTTCTGTTTTGCATGACATGACGAAAATATTCTTCCAAGAACAAGAAAGTACTAAGAGAAAGATGTTTTGGAGGTAAAAAGCCTTATAAGGATTTTTTCAAGGAGTGAGATCCATGCAGACCTATCAGTGAGAGAGATTAGTACTGAGTAGAGCAGAGCAGGGATTATGAGTTAGGAAAAGAAAGTGCAAAGTCTTAAAAGAAACAATCTATCTTTATTGCCTTTTAAATCAATTAGAGATCAGACCACCAGCATTTCTACGTCCTGTTTTTGCTCATGGTACTCATAGATTATGAAAATGTTGACATTTCACTTATACTTAATAGGACTTTTTTTTTTAAAAAAAGGACATTATTTTTAGATGTATTGCTTTTTTATGAGTAGTGTTGTAGCAATGATGGTCTAAGGGTAAAACCAAGGCCAGATGTGTAGAGAGAGGTATTGTCTTTTATTAAACTAAAATAGTTGAAAAAAATAGACAAGATTTAGAACATGCCATCACTTTTCAGGTAAAAGGAATAAAACATCCTCAATTGCATCAAGCCAAACTGTGGGAAAAAATGAACTACAAGGTGACAGTCAATGACCTTATTCAGGCTTACTGGGAGAAAGAGGCATGCAACCTGTCTATCATCTGCACTGTTGTCTTGGTTTGAAAGACAGGTATCTGCTAAGGAGGGGCAGGACCTCCTTAGGAAATGTGGAATCCAAATCCCCTCCCTCTGAATTATTATAATTTAAGAAATTAAAGGGGCTTTCAGGCAGAGTTACGGGATAGGGATAACAGTTCTTTACTAGTATTTCTAACAATGCAAACAAACAATAACAATTATAGCTACGATAC
>VZUI01059155.1:0-15003 GCA_013401135.1 Cettia cetti
GCTCCTCTGGGAATTCCAGCCCAGCCCCTCCCCACCCTCACAGCCAGGAATTCCTTCCCAAAATCCCATTTAAATCTGCTCTTTCCTAGTGGAAGCCATTCCCTGTATCCTGTCCCTCCATCCCTTGTCCCCAGTCCCTCTCCAGCTCTCCTGGAGCCCCTTTAGGCTCTGGAAACAGCTCTGAGCTCTCCCTGGATCCTTCTCTTCTCCCTTGGGCACTTCCAGGGATCCAGGGGCAGCCACAGCTCCTCTGGGAATTCCAGCCCAGCCCCTCACACCCTCACAGGGAGGGATTTCTTCCCAATCTCCCATCCATCCCTGCCCTCTGGCAGTGGGAAGCTGCTTGTTCTGTAATTCCCACTCCCTCTCCAGCTCCCCTGGAGCCCCTTTAGGCCCTGCCAGGGGCAGTTTCTGGGAATATCTGCTCTCTCAGGCTGAGGATTTGCTGGTTTATTCCATGTATTTTCGGTATATTGGGAATGTCTTTGCTTTAAACCACGCTGCTGCCTTGCATTTAACTCCATTCCAAGTCTTTAAAACCAGCTCCTCATTTGTGGTCAGCTTAAATTTCACTGTGACTCCATTAGGAAAAGAAAAAAATTCACAGAATGAAAAATAATTAAAACCCTTCTAATGTGTTAAAGGAGGGTGTGTGTGGGGGGAGTGGAATATCACTGCAAGCTCTTCCAGGTTTCAGATTAACTTTATTATTTGCTGCAAATTCCAGGCCTGTCTTTAACAAATTCATTCGAGGTGCTGGTGATCCCTGAATTCCCTGGTGCTGGTGTGGCTGCAGTGCCTGGCTGTGGGAAACCAGGAGCTCTGACTCCTCAGGTGCCTGCAGACCATCCAAAACCCATGGAAAGCAGCAGCAGCAGAAGAAAATCAGGATTTTATTTTTTTCTTTTTTTTTTTTTTTTTTGTCCAAAGAACAATCCTGATGGCTTCATCATCAAAACCAGGACAGCTGCTGTTTTGTTCATAAAAACCCCAGATGGAGAACATCTCCCAGCTCTGCTTGCAGCATTATTCCCTTTGGTTTAATCTTGATTTTGCTGCTGTTTGTAAAGCAAGAGGCAGGAGTTCAATGACTCCCAGGGAAATAGGGCATTTGTCTTTATTCCCAGCTAGGAATATTCCCAACATCCTGGGAATCCTGCACACCAAGGTGGCACATCTGACAGCACATCTCCATCTCAGGAAGGGCTGCCTCCTTTCCTGCTGCTCCAGAAGATTTCATTTCATCTGCAGGAGTCCTGGGAAGAGCATTTGGTTATTACAGTAAATATCTCTGTGGGTGGAAAACAATCCAAGGAACATTCCTCCCTCTCTGCAGTCCAGCAGGGCCTGGATCCATTCATTTCCTCTCGCTGCTCTGGTTTTGTGCTGCAGCTTTCTCTGCAGGACACTGGTGAGATGATGTCCACCAGGCACGCAGGAGAGAAGAATGATGCTCCCATTCTCCATTTCCATGGATTTGTTGCTGGTTGAAGATGCTCTCTGGTTGAGGGTGCTGGTGTGGTGGGGAATTATTTTTCTGGTCAGCAGCCAGGCACAGCAGTGAACTCCGCTCAGCCTGGCTTACCAGGGAGGCAGATTTCATCATTATCCCAACTTGTCATTCTTCATTCATAAATATTTCCCACAGACAGCAACTCATCAGGCTGGGAAGATGCCCAGGACTCCAAACATCAATGTCAGGATGAAGATGCTTGTCAAGACCTCCTGCCTGAGCTGGGTTTGGCCAGGAACCCCCTAAACAAAGCAGGAAGATTTCATGAACCCAGGATAAATTCTCCCAACTCAAGCCTGTCTCACACATCGTGGAGTCAAAGTGGGCCCTGATGATTGGCAAAGGGAGATGGGCAAAGCAAAATGTGGTCACTTGTTGGTTTTCTTATCTTCTTTTCTTTGTGTTAGAGCTGGGATTAATACACAGGAGTCACAGCTTCGTGTTTGCTCTCGGTGTTTATGATTTTTTATCTCTATTACAGCCTCACAAGCCATAAGCTCTAACTAACAAGTCAGAAAATGGAGGTGCTTTTAACTCTTCCCAAGGTTGTTTAAGCAATAATCACCCAATAATGAGGTGACACCGATATTATTTATATTTCTGAGCCAATAATGACCACCCAAGGCCAGCAACGCAGACCCTTTTCACCCAGTTAGAAAAAAACACCCAAAACCAAGAAGAAAAAGGTGAAGAAGAAGGACCCAGATGACACCCAAAATCCTCCACCTTGCCCCATATATATTACCATATACGAAAATCTTAAATCTAAGTTTTGCACCCTGTGAGATCACAATTCTATTCAAACTCCACCCCCACAACCCCAGCGCTGTCACCCACTTTTGGGACCCTTCTCCACGGCCTCAGGTCAGTGCAGGGTTTGCTTGGGGGTCAGTGCCTGGCAGCACAGAACCCCAAAATCCTCAGTGTCCAGAATTCCAACAGTCACTGCAGTTTCCCTGAGGTTTTCAGAGGGAAATTAGGCTCCAGAATTAACTGAGAGATCCACCCTGCCCTGGATTTTTCCCTTGGATGGAGCAGGAGTGGCTCAGTTTTTATGAAAGTGAAGCAGTAGGCAGGGATAACAGGGCTCAGGGGGCAGCAGGGATGGTTGAGCTGGCAGCTTGAGGAGTTTTGCAAAGCCTGTGGTTTAACCCTGGATGAATTCACATTTTCTGAGTAATCTTCAGCAGCAAAGCTCCCAAATCCCAGAGTTCCACAAGTCCCAGTGGCTGCTGCCCAGCTCTGCCTCCAGCCAGACCCTCCAGGCTGCACCCAGGCAAGGAGCAGAGCTTTGCTTTGGGAGAAAACCTGGAATTCCAGACAGCCTTGAAAATCCTGCAGAGAGAGGATCCATTTCTTTCCATTGCAAAGAAAGGAGCAATTTGCAGAAAATAACTACGGATTTCTACAGCAACACTGCTGATTTCTCTTGGCCAAACCCATGGGTTTAAAGAGCTGCTGTGAAGGGAGAGGGAGCTGTGAAAACCTAAAGCTTTTTGCCTGCAGCAAATTTATCCAGAGGATACATTATATCCAGGGGTTCTTGGATATAATTTATTAATATATCAAAATTTGCACAATTTGTTGGCAAAGCAAATGTGGCTTCAGCAGCGTTGGACTTTTGTTCCCAGTTAAATAACTTGGCTGGTGGCTCAGCCTTTGACTGTAAGTGCTCCTGTCATCCCACAAAATATCCTTTTGAAGCAGAAGGATGCTGGGCTGTGCTTTTGGAGTTGGGTCCAAGAACCAGCTCCAAACCTGAGCAGAATCTGAGCTCTCAAGGGAAAGCCTGGCTTGGACACAGCTCGGAGCTTTAAATCTTTCTGGGGCTGACTTGGTTTTTCCCTGCTTGCTCCATGTGCTGGTGCCAGCCAGGGAATTGTGTTTCTGTGAGTGTATTTTTGGTTGTAGACCCCAGCCCAGGGGAGTTTTTACTGCAACAAAACCTTTTCCCACTGTTGGTTTTACCAGGGAAATGAAAATCTCCTTGAGCTCCAGATTAGGGAAGTGACCAGCCAGCAACAAAGCCTGAAAAAGGTGAAACCACACTGTGAAAACATGAATTGACCGTATTTTTAAGAGGAGGATGGGAAAGAATTATCTTTTTTTTTTTTTAATGAAGAAATTATAAAAAATACTTAGAAAAAGAGAGAAAGTGTTTAATTGTATGTGTAATGTATGCAGATGTGCACATGATATCAGAAATCAGGTGAAGGAGAAACTGCATGTTCTGGAAACTCATGGAAATCCTGCTCTTGGAACTTCCCTGATCCACCCAAAAATAGCCTGGGCTTGGAGGGGCACAGGAGACACCAACAGCAACACCCACTAAAATTCTGTGTCACTGATCTCTGACAGGCTCTGAAATGCATCAACTGATCCCCCACACCCTGGATTGAAGAAAGACTTGAACTGACAACAATTGAAAAGGAAACACAGTCAGTTTGTGTTTTGCTCAATAATGAGATTTCTGGGGTGGGCAGCCTCGAGAGGGGCAGCATTAGGAACCTGCTCCCACGTAATTAAGCTGTAAAAAAATCACTTTTGTCAGGACTGAAGGGATGTTCCTTCCAAACCAAGGATGTTCCTTTTAATCCTGCACTCAGATCCTCTGCAGCCCATCCCATTGGGGTCTGATCCCAGATCCCCATTTGCTGCTGGGGCAGATCTTTACATCCTGGTGGTGATGCTGTCAAAGAATTATATTAATTAGTGCTCCTCATCCTCCTACCCCATGTGCCTGGCAGGTTTCCACCAGTCCTTTCAGCTCATTGTGCAGTGAAATAAAAAATGCAGCTCTGAGGCAGAGAACAAGTCCTGTAGTGCACAGATTACATTTGCTGTGGATTTTTCTTGCCCAAACTGTCAGATTTCCACAAACTCGTCATATTCAGGTTTTAATGAATAGTGCAGCTCAGCTTTTAAAATGGCTGTGTGATGGTTTCAGCCAGCCTATTTAAGGATCCTCCTTAAAAATTGGCCAAAATTTTTAATAATTTCTAAGAGCAACTTCCTTTCTATAAGCAAAGAGAGTTATTTTTCTTCCAAACTCTTTCCATCAGTAGATATTGATCACTTAACCAAGCCAACCTTTCAGCTGTGAAAGGCCTTTGATTAAAATTTCCCTTGGCAGTGCCTTGGGTTAGATATTTTATCATCATCATGAATACTAAACCCCCATAATGCAGAAAAGAGAAATGAAATGAGGAGCAGTAAACTGATGGAAGAAGTGGAAAATTGTGTATTAAATGCCAGACACACTCTTAGATACTCCTGGCCCACTTTACATATTTTACAGTCAGTTAAAAAGAAAATCTCAGAGCTAAAATTTCCATTTAATGTAAGCATTCTGAGTAGCACCTGTAAATCTTACTGGGTTTGTTAAGAGACTGCAGATTTTCTGCTCTGTCCTTGTGGTAATTGGAATTCTCTCTCTGCCTCAAAAAACTGAGTGTTTGAATAGCAAACAACCTGTCCACCACAAAACCTGCTCTGACACAGCTGAAGTGTCAGCTTTCTCCTTGTTTTCACCAGAAAATTCCCCACCACATGGGCAGGGAGCTGATATTCCAGATAAATGCCACTGCAGATGAGTCAGCTGCAGAGGAGGGGAGCCCTGCTCAAGTGTCTTGCTGTAGAAAGAAAAAAAAAATCTCTTTCAGGCTTCAACAAAAAGGCAGAAGGCAGCACTTTATTTAGCAGGGAGGCAGCAGTGATGATCAGAGCTGATATTTAGTGGTGAGGCAGCAGTGGTGATCAGACACGACAAAGGACGATGGGGCTTTTTGTGTTATAACCAGGAAAAAATTATATTATTGCAAGTGATGCATTCTGGCCCTGATAAAGTCCATCAGTGGCTGGTTTAGCCCTTTCTCATGATGTTCTTTAATCTGCTTCAACAAGGAACTCTTTGGAGGACAATCCCACTGATGCCACAGTGGGTTTGATTCTCCAAAACAACTCCCATTTTTGAGTCAATGATGCAGAGTTGCAGCCACAGTCACTCAGAGAAAATGAAAGAGGAAGAGCAGCAGTGCTACCACCAGTTGGTTTCAAACCCATGAGATTTATTGCTGATTTCTATGTCCCCCTGGGCAGCAATAAGAAGCCAACAGCTGACTCAGAGTTTCCTGTTAAGCAGGATTTGAGTGCCTAAGTCTCATATCTGTGGATAAAACTTTGTTGTAAAAGAAGAGGTCAAGGGATGCAGGAGCCAGAATTCCCTATTTAATCCCACTATAAGGTGAGCTTTAATTAGAGCTGTGTCTGCAGGATGCCTCTGCCTAGGGGCAGGGTATTTCTGAACCCCACTCTTAGCAAAATTACTCTGGGTGGGTTTTCAGGACAGGTGGATGGAGAGCTGTGCTGGCAGAATTACACCCCTGAAAGGTTAAACCTGTCAGAATGCAACCCGAAACACAGAGCATTGACTCTGCCATTTATTGAGGTAAATATTTCTTGACCCCTGCAACAGCAACCTGCCCAGGGGGCTCCCAAATTCCCGCAGGAGATGTGGGAGCAGCAACAACTGCAGGAGCAGAAGCTGCCCAGGCTTTCATTGGCTCCTCTCCCCATTTCAGCTCCCAGCTTGCAACGTGGTGATGATAGCCCAGCCACAAACAAGCTGGCTGTTCATCCAGCGTGAAATGATTTTTTGAATTTGTATCCATTATCTGAGGCAGGGAAAAAAACAAAACAAAACCAAAAAACACTGTCCCTGTTTACTGTGCCAGCAAAGAGCTTCCAGTAACACCGGGATGAGCTGAAGAGAAAGCTGGGTCTGGCTTTGTTTTGCTGACTCTCTGCAGCTGCTTTGCGGCTTCTTCAGGATCTTTGTTGGCCTCGTTTTCTTCCAGCTAATTACTCGGGTATCATGGCCTCGCCTAAAGCATCAGATAAAAGAGTTTAGAGCTCTGCCATTCAATTGGGTTGTGATGCACTAGCGGGACAAGGGGAGGTGCTGTGGGAAAGAGCCAGAGGGGGTTTTGCACGCCTTTCAGCCCTCACTGTTCTCCGAGGCAGCAGGAGATGCAATTCCTGCAGCCACATTCCAGCTGCAGACACATCTGGCAGGTGCTTCCAGGTTTTCCCAGCTTCCAGGGTTGGAAGGGACCCCTGGCGGTTCGTGGAGCATCGCTCTGCTCCCGATCCCGTCTCCCAGCTTTGCCACAGGGCTGCGGCACAGGACAAAGCCTGGGAATGAATGACGGCACGCGGGCAGTGTCCACCTCAGATTAAAGACAAGGAATTGACCTTTTAAAAAAGTTCTCCAGTTCTGTTCTCTTCCATTTAATTGCTGCTTGCACACAGATGAACTTTTGGTAATTTCTTAGTCCTGGTGATGGCAGTTGAATAATTGTCCCCCCCTGGTGTGTGTGTGGAGATTTGTCCTTTGAGGTTAAAGCATATCAGTGATGCAACCATAACTAATTCTGTTTTAGTGGCTATTTTCAATTGTAAATGTAAAACCCCATCTTATTGATAATTCACTTAATGGCAAACCGTAGGCAAATCCATTACACCATAATGTAAATTAAAATAACTATTTGATTTCTTTTGTTGGAAAAGGTTGATCTAAACAAGACATTTTAATCTTATTTAGAACTCTGGATACCTTGATCCTGCAATGAAATCCTCTTACAACCTCATAATCCATCACTATTGACTTGCTACAGCCTGGGAAACCCTGCACAATGCCAGGTGTTTGCGAAGCTGCCAGAATCAGAAAGGCTTGTCAGATTTAATAAGAGAAACCAGGGAAGCCCAGAATGGCTGGGAGAGACGGGATCATGGGAAAAATGAGCTTCACTTTCTTAGAAAAATTTATAAATTTAATAAAAACATAGACAATTAGGAGACAGAAAAATGAAGTTTCTCAGCTGAGGGTGCCTGGCCCCAAGCCAGCAGCACACCTCACCCCTTCAGACATTTCATTTAAAGGATCTCTGTGTTACACATTCAATAGGCCCTCATGCAGATTCAAACATTCCTTTTGGGTTCAGTTTCAACTCCCCCCCAATCATTTTATCTGGTAGATTTATCTGTAGGTGGCTCCATTTGTCTGGTAGCACAGGTCCCATAAATTCTTCTCCCAGTTTTGGTCATCTTCATTTGGATAAGATACTTGATATCAGAGGTGCAATAATTTTTGATCAGCAATCTCCATGCAGGAATGCAGGATGAGTCCCTCACCTTCTGGTTTGGCCAGTTTAGATGTTACAAAGAAAAAAACCCCAATCTTTACTTTTATCCCTATGTTACAACAAACATTGATCGCTTTTCTAAACTCTATAAATAGAAGGAAACACTGTACAACCTTCCCACACGACACATACAGCATTCATCTCAATATTTGTGAAAAGCCAACTCCAAAATATGCATTTACAACAGTCATAAATCCCATCCAGTGCCACCCCTGCCACTGTCAGGGACACCTCTGACTTTGTGTCACCTCCCACTGTCCCAGCTGCTCCAAGCCAGCCTTGGACACTTCCAGGGATCCAGGGCAGCCACAGCTGCTCCAGCAGTTCCCCCTGGATGGCCGAGCTGTGGAACAGCTTCTTCTCTGCAGGTGGAGAAACCTGGGCACAGCCCCAGCCCCTCTGCAGCAAAGCTGGGAGGAAAGCGAACTTCACCCCAGTGCCAGCTCCTGATTTCCACAGCGTGCTGCTCCTCAGGACCCTCTGGGACCTCTTCTGGTGCCAGAGCCCAGGTGGAGCCTCTGATTCCTTTCACTGCTGACAACCACGAGGTGAACAACGCCAGCCCAGTGTTTGTGGGAAGGGCTTTCCCAGGGCTCCTGTGGGACCAGCAGAAGCCTCCAAGCACGGGGTGGCCACAGGAGTGGGGCAGAGCTGTCCCATGGGAGACGCAGGGATCACCACGGAGTCGAAGCTGGAAAAGAGAAAATTTAATTTTTTCTAAAGCTTATATAGATTTCTAAAAAGGAGACCAGATTGGAAGACTGAGGTTCAGTCTCTTCACTTCCACTGGTCTTAGAAAGGATCCCTCAATTGTCTTTTCACAGAAAGGTATGTAAAATCATGATGAAGAGTTCTGTAAACATGACTTTGTTTACATGAAATTTCTGACTCCAAGGCTGAAGGCTGGGAAACAAGGTGACACACAGGTGTCCCAGTCCCTGGGTGCTGGGAGCAGCTGCCTGTGCTGCCAAACCAGCAGAGCCCAGGTGAGTCCTGTCCTCTGAGAACAAACCCTGCCACCCCCAGAGTCCTGCTCCAACAAAAGGGGTTTTTTCCAGAGGCAGAGGACATCTGCTGTCACTGTGGGACACAGATGGGACACCTTGTACCCAGGCTGGCAGCAGCGTGTGCTGCTCTCTTTACCTTTGGATAAGCTGTCTTTTGGTGACAAATATTCAAAGCCAACCCCATCCTGTTGTTGTCACAGGCACAGAGTTCTGAAACAAGCAGGGTTCACCCTGGCTCTGAGAGGTGAAGCCCAGAGTGACTCTGCAGGGAGCCAGAAATTCAGAATTTACCATTATTTGAGATGGACTGCCTCTGCATTAGATATTTTAGCAGTATGTGATAAGAGCTCCTTGTCCTGGCAAGACTGGAACCTAAAGGCAAAGCCAGATGTTAATGCAGATTCCCATTATCTTTATTTTATTGTCATATTATTATCATCATTATTTTGTATTATTCTCATCTCAGTCTCCAGATACTTTGCAATAAGAGGAGCTGCACCCTCTTTTTCTACATTTTGTTCATTGAATTTGTAAAAGTGAGAAGAAAACATTGATTTAACTAAGTCACTTCTATCTGTATCTCCTTAGGGATATGCAATTTCACTTTTCCATCCCTCCCAGGGATGGTGCAATGTTTCTCCCTTTCTACAAATTTTTTGGCAAGTCTGAAAGTAAATATATGAAGATGCTTTAATTATTTTCTCTGAGGCATCCTAAAGCTTGTCTAATTCCAGAGAGATGGAGGAAGCCCATTTTGAGAACAGTAATAGAACCAATTAATTTTCAGTTGATTCGTGTTGATCTTTGGGAACTGCAGTGTCTGGAAAATCCAGTGTCTTATACAGAAAATTGGCAGGGAGATTTTTCTTGTTATTTAGAACAAATTGTCAAAGAGATGAATATGAAAAAAAATCCATTAAAGGATTCAAAACTTGTTTTTTTCAGTTTTACCTCTGCACTTTGGTATGAGGCTAAAAAAGTTCTGGCATCGTTTAAGAGTCATGGCTTAATTGGAGGAAGACCAAAGTTGAAAATGGAATTATTTAGCTGCAGATTTAAATTGGGCAATGTGGAGGAATCTTTTGAGTTTCAAAGAGGAAAAAAATGGAAGCAATTTCCTGGAAAAAACAAAAACAAAAACAAACAAACAAAAAAACCCAAAACAAAACAAAACAAGCTAACTTTTGAGGCAGAGAGGGAGATCCTGGAATAATCCTTCCCAACAGTGCTTGAGGAGTGATGTGCTCATGGCAAAGTAACTTAAAGGCATCACAAAAAATCCCAGGAGCTTTTTTCTGCATCTCCTATTTCAAAATCTCCACCCCAGCACAACCCCCTGATGTGCCTGGGTGTGAAGGGCTCCCAAAGCCCCTGGCATCGATCTCCCCTGAGCAGAGGAGCTGGGAATGGAGAGGATCCAGGCTCTGCTGGGGAGGGATGGAAGGATGGGCTGGACTCACCTGAGAGAGCGAAGGAGCTCCTCAGCAGGTTAATTACTGCACTCTGATGTCCTTTGAGTGCAAAGGGGTTCAGGCAAACATAAATGCACTTTATGATTCTTTAATGGTGCCAGGGAAAGAACCAGTCCCTCTTTGTTGCACGGTGTCTGAAAGATTTTAATGGAAAATGTGAAAGAGCTGCAGGGAGAGATTGAATAGGTTCAGATAGGGAGAAAAATGAGACAATTTTTTTTCCCCTCTGCTCCACCAAAGGTCACTCTCCCTTTCTGATCCAGTTCCCCATTTTGCTCTTCGACTGCAGCGTGCTCCTCCTCTGGCCTCCAGCCCACCTCCAACCCCTTCTGGAGAGGCCAAATTTGGGGGTTTTGATCTGACCCCAAACAAACCCAAGTTAAAATCTTCTCTCTTTGACTTGGGTTCCTTCTCTGGCCACATCCAGCCCCTTCTAGGGAGGCCTAATTTGGTTTTTCTGCAGTCTGACCCCAAACAAATCCAAGTTAAAATCTTTTTCCTTTCACTTCAGTGTCTGCTCTGTGATCCTTCCAACCCAGCCCTGCTCCCAGTTCTGCTGCATTGATGGAAATTCATTGACTGCAGTGTGGTTTGGATAACGATGCTGTTGTAGAATAAGAACTAAATCAAAGCACCAGCGATGAAACCAAAAAAATAAACTTTGGCGTCAAAGTCCACTTCAGCCAGGGGTTGTGCAAACATTCTCATGAAATCAAAGCATGAAGGGAGCAAGGAAAATAAACTCTCCAGCAGTTGTCCCAGCAGTTTCAGGCACTGGGTCCTGTGATTCCATGAATGACAGAGAGCAAAAAATATTCACTGATCTCGTTTTGAAGCATTTAATTATGTTCAGCTGTGATTTAAAGAGAACACGCTGACATGCAATTTCTCATGGAGAGAAAAATCTCCCCTTCATGTCACCAGCAGGTATTTTATTTTGCTTCCATGAACCCCATGTCAGCAGCACGGAGGCATTTCTGATCCACAGAAATTCCCAGGAGGAGTTAGTGACACAAACAGCGGGAGCCTGGGCAGCAGCAGGAGCAGGGGAGCAGCGTGCTCTTCCCACATTCCATTGGTGGCTCTGATGACAAGACTTTGGCATCCTGGGACACTCTCTGGAGCCAAGAGACCATGGGCAAACTTCACCATTTCTATTTCTGTCATCTCTACTTTTTGGGGATTTTTTATTTTTTAAAACAATTTCATGCTCCTTTTTCTGATGGAGCAAAGCTTTGGTTTTTTTGTAGTCAGACTTTCCTCGTTGGTTTTTCTAGAACCTGACATGGCTCAGGCAGATCCATTAAACTTCACCATTTCTATTTCTGTCATCTCTACTTTTTGGGGATTTTTTAAAAACAATTTCATGCTCCTTTTTCTGATGGAACAAAGCTTTGGTTTTCCATGGTCAGACTTTCCTTGTTGGTTTTTCTAGAACCTGACATGGCTCAGGCAGATCCAAATGCTCACAATTGAGCTCCATTAAACTTCATTTCTATTTCTGTCATCTCTACTTTTTTAGGCCTTTCTTAAAAAAGAAAACAAATTTCATGCTCTTTTTTCTGATGGAGCAAAACTTTGGGGTTTTTTTGTCAGACTTTCCTTGTTGGTTTTCTGGAACCTGACATGGCTCAGGCAGATCCAAGAGCTCACAATGTGAGCTCCATTAAACTTCACCATTTCTACTTCTGTCATCTCTACTTTTTTAGGGCTTTTTTTTTTTTTTAATAATTTCATGCTCCTTTTTCTGATGGAGCAAAGCTTTGGTTTTCCATGGTCAGACTTTCCTTGTTGGTTTTCTGGAACCTGACACGGCTCAGGCAGATCCAAGTGCTCACGATGTGAGCTCCATTTATCATAAAACAAGAGGAAAAGCACAGTGACACCCCCATTCCCGTGGCTGTCCCGGCATCAGGGGAGCCACAGATTAATCATCAGCCCTCCTGCCTGCCTGCCTGCCAGTAAACTCCTCAAGAGTTACCTTCTTCAATAAATTATTGAAATGTCAAATTTGCTATAATCTCAGAATGCCTTGGCACTGCAATATAAAATTTAATAGTAATTCCTTGCACTTTGTGTTCTGTGGGTGAGAGATACTTTGTAAATATAAAAGGACATTTATTTCCAACAATCTCCATGTGATGAGTACAAGGCACCTCTCAGGCTGGAGGGCTCTGGATGCTTGTTTCTTTTCCTTCTGTAGCAAATACATTTTCAGATTCCCCCGCTCTGTTTACCTGATTAGTTTCAGTGATTTTAATAATTTTCCCTCCTATGTGGTCCCACCACCTCTGCCTCACACTGTGGCACCTTGCTGTGTGCTGCTTTTAAAAGGTCTGCAGCGTGTGCCCCGTGAATGCTGAAGAAAATGAATCCATTAATATTAATCCCTCAGGAACAACTGACAGAGCAAAATGCCAACGTGCTGCATGGCACTGGAAGCAGCTTGGATTTGCTTTCCAAACATCTTTGCTGGGAAGTGTTTTGCCCAAGGAAGACAGCAAAAAGGAAGAAAAGAGAGTGTTAAATATAGAATGTGTTGATATATTTGAGGACGTGGGTCATCCAGGCAACAGGAACAGCCCAGGCAGATCTCCTTGCTGGAATATGGGATAGGAACAGCAAATCCTGTGAGGAATGGCTCAGTAAATGGGGTGTGAACAGCCCATGGCCAGGGATGATTTGTGCAAGGATGGGCTCTGAACACAGAAATTCAAAGCAGGTTCATTCTTCAGCATCCAAGCCCAATCTGAATCGTTTGAAGAGAGCTGGGGGAGCTGCACAGACCCACAGGCAGCTCCAGGAATGAAGCCCTTTCCATAGGATGCAGCTGGACAAAGGAAGAACATGAAGATTGAAGTATCTTCCATCTGATTTTTCAGCAGAGGACTGAGAGAAACACACCAAGAACAAGTTAAACCAGCATGTCCATCTCCACAGGCAGAACTTTTTTTATCCCTGTGATAGATTTCCCTGTTCATTTCCAGGTAATTTGAACAATAAGACTCTTGAATCCCTTGGGAATTGTGAATAGAGGGGACCTGACAACCAATTTATTTACTTATGATGGAAGAGCTCTGGTATTCCTTTAATGGGTGTACAAGTTGCCTTGTCTCTGTGCAGCAGACTTTTTGTAGCAGGGATGCAATGTTGGACCCCTTCACATGAAGAACGAGTTTTTGTGTCTACAATAAAGACATTTTACAGCATCTCAAAGATTTCAGTCACTAGAGGGTAACAGAATCATGTAAGGGAAGCACGGACTAGCTGACCTCCTCCTTGTCCTAACTTGACTTAGCAATTAGTGGAAAATGTTCACATCTTTTTATTAACAGAGCAATTCCAGTGACAATGATAGAGCAAATCTCTTCAGCCCTGACAGTGAGAAATCTCTCCTCTGCCTTTAAGGGCAATTAGGGTAATTACACACATGTCAATTAAATGGGAGAAAGAATAAATCAGTGTCAGTACCCTAAACCACAGCCAGTTCTTCCATCAGCATGAAGCAAATTTTATATCAACATCCTTTACATTTACTGATACATTTTAGTCCTCAAATCTCCTGCTTTAGAGGGTTCAGGTTCTCGGTTTTGATAGAGAACACCCTGATTTTCCATCAAGAGCTGTGAGAGCTTGCTCATGGCCTGCCCAGGAGCCACTTCATGCCAGATAAACATTTTCTAGGATCCTCTTTTAAAAGTTGTATCCTAAACTGGGGTTAAGATAAATAAATCCACAATTTTCTCATACATCTCCCTTTCTGTTTGTACTGTTCCAGGAGGTGTGAGGGAGTGCTGGCAGAGGCTGCAGAGGCTCTGAGTGCCTCAAAACAAGGCACGGTGTGGAATTCACAGGTCTTAAATAAAACCCTGAGATGGTGACACCGAGAGCGTTTCACCAAATCAGTCACAGCTCAGAGACCTCCCAGGAGCCAAACATTGGTATTTATACCTCCAAATCTATGGAAATCAGGAAAGGATTCCTTTTTCTTTATTTTTAACTCTTTTACTGAGTGCCTGAGTGTGTGAGATATCCCACTCTTTAATATCTGCATGCCTCAAGTTCAAAATGAGTGAAAAAAACCTCTTTTCTGGCTGGTGCATTGTGGAAACCCCTTTGGATGTGACACACAAACCTGGGCTGAGCCTCAGACTGAGGGGATTTCAGGAAATTTACTACAATAAATCAGGAATTTTCAGAATTTCTGGAAAAGAAACCTCGCTTAAGGAAACGAAATACAGAATTTAGCAGGGAAAAAAAGGGCCAAATTCTAATGAACCTGGATTTATTGAAATGTATTCAATTGATTTCAGTGGGAGCAGCAGTTGGCTCGGAATAGACCTGATTAATTAGCAATAATGATGTTTTGGCAGACTCCTCCAATGTCCCAGAGGAGCAGTCCATGCAATTACCACTGCAAAACCCTCATAAATATGTGGCTGCATTTGCTCTGTGAAATAAAAAGGCTGTAGAGAGCTGATGGATTGGGGGAGCCGTTTGTGCAGAAGAGGGCTCAGGGTGAAGCACCAGAGTGCCACAAAGAATGGGACCTCCCAGAAGCCCATGACAAAATCCCATCTGCTCCTGTAGGATGAGTGTGAAAAACATGGTTCACTTTTATGTAAAAGTTATAATTTTAATAAGAATAAAATAAAATAGACACTTAGGAGACAAAGAAACAAAGCTTTTTGGCCGAGGTGCTGATACCAACAAGATCAGCACACCGTCCCACTTCAGATCCTTTGTTTTAAGGACTTCTGTATTACAATATTTAAATAAGCTTATGCATGATTCAAATATTCATTTTG
>VZUI01059156.1:0-11438 GCA_013401135.1 Cettia cetti
AAGTTTTCTGGGAGTTTTCTGGGGATTTTCCAGGGTTTTCTGGGATTTTTTTTGAGTTTTCTGGGATTTTTTGGGGATTTTTCTGGGAGTTTCTGGGATTTTCTGGGATTTTCTGAGATTTTAGGGGATTTTTCTGGGATTTTCTGGGGAGTTTCTGGGATTTTTGGGGATTTTTCTGGGATTTTCTGGGAGTTGCTGGGATTTTTGGGGATTTTATGGGACTTTTCTGGGAGTTTCTGGGATTTTCTGGGATTTTCCAGGATTTTCTGAGATTTTTCTGGGATTTTTCAGGGATTTTCTGGGATTTTCCACTTTTCCAGGAGTTTCCTGGATTTTCTGGTGTTTTATAGGAGTTTCTGGGATTTTTCTGGGAGTTTTCTGCGAGTTTTGGGGATTTCCTGGGATTTTCTGGGAATCTGGTGGGGTCTCAGGGGCGGTTTTGACTTGGAAAAGTTGGGATGGGCTTGGAAAATTCAGGTTGGGCTTGGAAAATTTGGGATGGGCTTGGAAAAGTTGGCTTGAGCCAGGAAATGGAGCCCCCACATCCCCGACCCATTCAGAATTCCTGGGATTTCCCCCCAAGTTTCTGCCGTTCCCCACATTTACCCCAATTCCCAAATTTTCCCCAATTTCCTCAATTTCCCCCCTCCAATGGAGCCTCAGCACCCCCAGCCCACCCCAAACCCCCGGGAATCCCCAAAATCCCGGGAATTCCGGCCGATCCCGGGGTTTTTCCCCGTTCCCAGGGGCCGTGGCCGTGGCCGAGTTCATCGCCGAGAGCGCGCGGCTGCTGCGCCTGGACCTGCGCGAGAACGACGTCAAGACCGGGGGGCTGATGGCCCTGAGCCTGGCCCTGAGGGTCAACCACTCCCTGCTGCGCCTCGACCTCGACAGGGAGCCCAAGAAGGAGGCGGTGAGTGCCACAATTCCCAAAAAAATTCCCGGAATTCCCAAAAAAAACGGGCGGAATTTGGCAAAATCCCCGCCGTTTTGGGGCGTTCCCGGGGCTTCGGGGCGTTCCCGGAGTGGGAAATGGTGCCTCGAGGTGTTTGGGATGTTGAGGGGTTGACCACGAGCCTATGAAGGAGGTGGTACATCCCTGAATTCCAGGAATTCCCAAAAATTCCCGGAATTCCCCAAAAAAATGGGTGAAATTCAGAAAAATCCCCGCAGTTTTGGGGCGTTCCTGCGGTTTTGGGGCGTTCCCAGGGTGGGAAATGGTGCCTTGAGGTGTTGGGGGTTTGACCATGAGTCCAAGAAGGAGGTGGTGGGCATCCCTAAATTCCAGGAATTCCCGAAAATTCCTGGAATTCCCAAAAAATTTAGGAAAATCCAAAAAAAATCCCCACGGTTTTGGGGCGTTCCCGGAGTGGGAAATGGTGCCTTGAGGTGTTTGGGGGGTTTGGGATTGGGTTTGGGTTTCCTAAAAAAGGGAAAATAGCTGGAATTGGGGTGAAAAACTGGGAAAACAGCTGGAATTGGGGTGAATAAAGAGGAAATGAGCTGGAATTGGGGTGGGAAAGCAGGAAAACATCTGGAAAGGAGCAAGAATTGGGGTGAATAAAGGGGAAAGGAGCAGGAATTGGGGTGGAAAACTGGGAAAACAGCTGGAATTGGGGTGATTAAAGAGGAAAGGAGCTGGAATTGGGGTGAAAAACTGGGAATGGAGCAGAAATTGGGGTGGAAAACCAGGAGAACATCTGGAAAGGAGCTGGAATTGGGGTGAAAAACTGGGAATGGAGCTGGAATTGGGGTGATTGAAGAGGAAAGGAGCAGGAATTGGGGTGAATAAAGAGGAAAGGAGCAGGAACTGGGGTGAATAAAGAGGAAAGGAGCAGGAATTGGGGTGAAAACTGGGAATGGAGCTGGAATTGGGGTGATTGAAGAGGAAAGGAGCAGGAATCGGGGCAGAAAAGCGGGAATGCCGCCGGAATTCCCGGATTTTTCCCCCCCGGCAGGTGAAGAGCTTCCTGGAGACGCAGAAGGCGCTGCTGGCCGAGATCCAGAACGGCTGCAAGCGGAATTTCATCCTGGCCAAGGAGAAGGAGGAGAAGGAGCAGCAGCAGCTGCAGCACTCAGCCTCCATGGCCGAGATCTCCGGGAACGACCCCGAGGAGGAGCCCCAGGAAAATCCCGGAATTCCCGCCCCGGAGGAGAACGGGAACGCGGCTCCGGCCGGAGATTCCAGCTCGGACACTGAGGAGGAGGAGGAGGAGGAGGAGGGGCAGGGGAAGGACTCGAGGGAGGTGGTGGAATGTTCTGGAAGCTCTGGGAATTCCGGGAATGCCGAGCGCAGGATTTCCGTCTCCAGCCCCGGCAGGGGCCACAAGATCTTCGTGGTGACGCGCGTGGAGAACGTTCCCGAGGGATCTGGGAGCGTTCCCGAGGGATCTGGGAGCGTTCCTGAGGGATCTGGGAGCGTTCCTGAGGGATCTGGGAGCGTTCCCGAGGGATCTGGGAGCGTTCCCGAGGGATCTGGGGCTGTTCCTGAGGGATCTGGGGCTGTTCCTGAGGGATCTGGGGGCGTTCCTGAGGGATCTGGGAGCGTTCCTGAGGGATCTGGGGCTGTTACTGAGGGATCTGGGGCTGTTCCTGAGGGATCTGGGGGCGTTCCTGAGGGATCTGGGGCTGTTCCTGAGGGATCTGGGGCTGTTACTGAGGGATCTGGGAGCGTTCCTGAGGGATCTGGGAGCGTTCCTGAGGGATCTGGGGGCATTCCTGAGGGATCTGATGCTGTTCCTGGTGGATCTGGGGCTGTTCCCAAAGAATCTGGGACTGTTCCTGGTGGATCTGAGGCCATTCCTGGTGGATCTGGGATTGTTCCTGGTGGATCCAGGGTAATTCCCAAGGAATCTGGGATTGTTCCTGAGGTATCCGGGGTCATTCCCAAAGAATCTGGAACTGTTCCTGATGGATCTGGGATTGTTCCTGGGGGATCTGGGGTCATTCCCAAGGAATCCGGAGCTGCTCCTGAGGGATCTGAGACTGTTCTGGAAGGATCTGGGCTAATCCCCCATGGATCTGGCAGAGTTCCTGATGGATCTGGAGCCGTTCCCAATGGATCCGGGACAATTTCTGATGGATCCAAGATGGTTCCCGACAGATCTGGAACTGTTCCTGATGGATCTGGGGTTGTTCCTGATGGATCCAAGATTGTTCCTGATGGATCTGGGGTTGTTCCTGAGGAATCCAAAATGGTTCTTGATGGATCTGGGGTCGTTCCTGATGGATCCAAGATGGTTCTTGATGGATCCAGCGCCGTTCCTGATGGATTTGAAGCCGTTTCCAACAGATCGGAGGTTGTTCCTGATGGATTTGGAGCCGTTCCCGCTGGATCCAGGGTTCTTCCTGCTGGATCTGGGGTTGTTCCTGCTGGATCTGGGGTTCCTGATGGATCCGGGGTTGTTCCTGATGGATTTGGAGCCGTTCCCACTGGATCCAGCACTGTTCCCGCTGGATCCAGGGTTCTTCCTGCTGGATCCGGGGTTGTTCCTGCTGGATCCGGGGTTGTTCCTGCTGGATCTGGGGTTCCCACTGGATCTGGGGTTGTTCCTGCTGGATCCGGTGCCGTTCCTGATGGGTTTGGAGCCGTTCCTGGTGGATTTGGAGCTGTTACTGCTGGATCCGGTGCCGTTCCCGGTGGATCCGGCGCCGTTCCTGGTGGATTTGGAGCCGTTCCCAGTGGATTCAGTGCCGTTCCCGCTGGATCCGGCGCCGATCCCGAAGCGCGGCGCTCCCGGCCGGGCGGCTCCGAGGGCGTTCCCTGCGCCAGCCCCTCCCGGGAGTCGCCGCTCCCCAACGGCCTCAAGGCGGATTTTGCCCGGGCGCTGCCGGAGCCGGGCCCGGAGGGAGACGGGAAATCGGGAACGTGCGCGGCCGAGCACGGTGAGAGCCCCCAGATTCCCGAGGAGCTTCCCGGCCTCGGGGCGTTCCCGGGGGTGTGGGGATCCCAGATTCCTGAGGGCTCTGAGAGCCCAAATTCCTGAGTTCTGAGAGCCTGAATTCCCAAAGGTTCAGAGATCCCAAATTCCTGAGGGGTCTGAGATCCCAAATTCCTGAGGGCTCTGAGATCCCAAATTCCTGAGAGTTCTGAGATCCCAAATTCCTGAGGGCTCTGAGAGCCCAAATTCCTGAGGGAAATTCTTGGGGTGAAAAACTGGGAAAGAAGGTGGAATTGGGATAGGAAATTGGGAAAACAGCTGGAAATGGGGTGGGAAAGTGGGAATGGAGTTGGAATTGGGGTGAAAAACTGGGAAAGGAGCAGGAATTGGGGTAAAAACTGGGAAAACAGCTGGAATTGGGGTGAAAATCTGGGAATGGGGCAGGAATTGGGGTGGGAAATGGGGAAAATGGCTGGAATTGGGATGGGAAGTTGGGAAAACAGCTGGAATTGGGGTGGAAAAGTGGGAATGGAGCTGGAATTGGGGTGGAAAAGAACTGAAATTGGGGTGAAAAACTGGCAATGGAGAAAGAATTGGGATGAAATATTGGGAAAACAGCTGGAATTGGGGTGGGAAACTGGGAATGGAGTGGGAATTGAGGTGAAAAACTGGGAATGGGGCAGGAATTGGGGTGGAAAACAGGGAAAATGGCTGGAATTGGGAAGGGCAATTGAGAAAACATCTGGAATTGGGGTGGAAAAGTGGGAATGGAGCAGGATTTTGGGTGGAAAACCAGGAATGGAGCTGGAATTGGGGTGGAAAACTGGGAATGGGGCAGGAATTGGGCTGAAAAATTGGGAAAACAGCTGGAATTGGGGTGGAAAAGTGGGAATGGGGCAGGAATTGGGGGTGGAAAAGTGGGAATGGAGCAGGAATTGGGGTGGAAAAGTGGGAATGGGGCAGGAATTGGTGTGAAAAATGGGGAAAACAGCTGGAATTGGGGTGGGAAACTGGGAATGGAGTTGGAATTGGGGTGGAAAAGAACTGAAATTGGGGTGGAAAAGTGGGAATGGAGCAGGAATTGGGGTGGAAAATGGGGAAAATGGCTGGAATTGGGGTGGGAAAGTGGGAATGGAGTTGGAATTGGGGTGGGAAAGTGGGAATGGAATGGGAATTGAGGTGAAAAACTGGGAATGGAGCAGGAATTGGGGTGGAAAACGGAATGGGGCAGGAATTGGGGGTGGAAACCCCAGGGAGAAGCGGTGGGAAGTGCCCGAGTGCCCGTCCCGGGAGTTCCAGAACGTTCCGTGCTCCCCTTCCCGCAGAGCTGAGCTGCTCCCGGAACGAGCAGGAGCTGCAGGAGCTGCTGCTGGAGGCCAGCCAGGACACGGCTCCGGGGCCGCTGTGACCGCAGGTGAGCCGGGAAGAAAAGCCGGGAAAAACCGGGAAAAAAATCCGGGAAAAACCGGGAAAAAAATCCGGGAATTCCAGCCCTGCCTCCCCGCTCTCCCCGCAGGTCCTGGAAGCGGGGGGAGGCTCCGGAGCTTCCCCCTCTTCCCACTCCGCACAAGATTCCAACCAAACCTCGGGATTTTCGGGACTTTCCTCGGCAAAGGAAAAAAAAAAAAAACCAAACGAGAGAGAGGAAAAACGAAACAAACTCGGCAACCCCAAGGGATTTTTCCCGATTTTTTTTTTTTTCCCGAGTTTTTCCCGGGTTTTCCCGGGTTTTCCCCGCCTCCAGGGGCAGGGCAGGAGGCGGGGCTCGGTTTTCCCGGGAATTCCCGGGGCCTTTCCCGGCGGGATCCGGCGGCCACGACACTACAGAGACCGCGGGAATTTGGGAATTCCTGAGAAAACAAACAACAATAACAAAAAAAAAAAAAAATCCCGGGATCCTCCGCGCTTTATTTATTTTTCATTTCCCTATTTTTTTTTTTTCCGGTGGGTTTTTGGTTTCTTTGGGAATTTTTTTTTCCCCCGGTTGTGGTTTTTTTTTCCCCCCTTTTTTTCTCCTTTTTTCCCTTTTTCCCCCTTTTTTTTTTCCCTTTTTCCCTCCTTTTTTTCCCCCCCTGTCTTTATTTATCACCAGCCGCAGAATTCCCGGGAAAACGGGCCAGGTGGAAAAGGGGAAAAGGGAGGGGCTGGAATTCCTTGATCATCCCAAAAAATTCCAGAGGTGGTGGGGGAGGGGGAAAATCCGGCGATTCCCGCGGGGGTCTCCCAGCCCGGAATTCCCAAAATTCCCGGAATTCCTGGGGAATTCCCATGGGGTGGGGGTCGCTTTTCTTTCTTAAGTGCAATAAAATCTTTCAGGGAGCTGCGGGGACGGGGAGGGGATTGGAATTCCGGGGGGATATTCCCGATATTCCAGCTGGGAATTTTCGCTGGTGTTTTTTTGGGATTTGGGGCTTTTTTTTGTTTTTGTTTTTGTTTTTTTTCTGTCTTTTCCCCGTTTTTTTTTTTGTTGTTGTTTTTTTTTTTCCCCTCCGTTTTCCCCGTGGTGGAATTTTTGTTAACGGCTGTTTTCTAATTAAAGGAATTCTGCATTCGTCACCCGCCCTCTTCTTGGGGGGCTCGTCCCGGAATTTTGGGAATTTGTGGATTTGGGGCGGGGAGGAAGGGGTTGAAGATCCCAAAAAAAAAACCTGGAAGAGTGGGAAAATCCTGGTGGGAACTCCAGAAATCCCAAAAAAAATCCCAAAACACAGAGCCGGGGGTGGGATTTGGTTTATTGGGGTTTTTCCTGGGAATTCTGCTGGGATGGGATTTGGGAGTGGCCGGAATTTTGGGGGGGATTTTTCCCAATTTTCCGTCCCAGTTTTCCCTCCCTAAGGGGATCCAAATTTTGGGAAGAGATCCCGAAAATGTCTCGGGGTGGAGGATTCCTGGGTGGGATCAAAATTCCCCTGGATCTTCCTGGCCTCCTCCAGCATCTCCCAGGAGCAAAATCCTGAGAATTCAAACCAGGAATTCCCTCTGGATCATCCCAGTGACAAAATCCTGGGAATAAAACCCAGGAATTCCCTCTGGATCATCCCAGTGACAAAATCCTGGGAATAAAACCCAGGAATTCCCTCTGGATCATCCCAGTGACAAAATCCTGGGAATAAAACCCAGGAATTCCCTCTGGATCATCCCAGTGACAAAATCCTGGGAATAAACCCCAGGAATTCCCTCTGGATCATCCCAGGACAAAAATCCAGAAATAAAACCCAGGAATTCCCAGTCCCCATTCCCAAAAATCCTGCGGGAGCTCCTGCTGCCCTGGGGGCCGTGGGATCCCGATCCCGCTCCAGGAATTCCCTCTGGATCATCCCAATCCCCTCCAGCATCTCCCAGACACAAAAACCAGGAGAAAACCCCAAAGAATTCCCTCTGGATCCTCTCAAACACCTCCAAAAAACAGGAATAAAACCCTGGAATTCCCTTTGGATCATCCCAGGGCCAAAATCCAGGGAATAAACCCCAGGAATTCCCTCTGGATCATCCCAGGACCAAAATCCGGAAACAAAACACAGGAATTCCCTCTGGACCATCCCAAACCCCTCCAACACCTCCAAAAAACAGGAATAAAACCCAGGAATCCCCTCTGGATCATCCCAGGGCCAAAATCCAGGAATGAACCCCAGGAATTCCCTCTGGATCATCCCAGGACCAAAATCCAGGAATAAACCCCAGGAATTCCCTCTGGATCATCCCAGTCTTTCCAGAATCACGATTCTGAGATAGAAACCCCGGAATTCCCCCCCCCAAAAAATCCCAAAAATCCTGCGGGAGCTCCCGCTGCCCTGGGGGCCGTGGGATCCCAATCCCGCTCCAGGAATTCCCTCTGGATCATCCCAGGCCAAAATCCAGAAGCAAACCCCAGGAATTCCCTCTGGATCATCCCAGGCCAAAATCCAGAAGCAAACCCCAGGAATTCCCTCTGGATCATCCCAGGGCCAAAATCCAGAAGCAAACCCCAGGAATTCCCTCTGGATCAACCCAGGACAAAAATCCAGAAATAAAACCCAGGAATTCCCAGTCCCCATTCCCAAAAATCCTGCGGGAGCTCCCGCTGCCCTGGGGGCCGTGGGATCCCGCTCCCGCTCCCGGGGAATCAGCGGGGACAGGGACACTGCACCCCCCGGGACACCGGCACGGCTTTGCCGAGCCGCGCCAGGGCTCGGAGCAGCCCCATCTGGTGCCGGATGGAGTGATCCAAGTTCACCGTCACCCCCAGCAGCTCCCGCGCCTCGGCGGCGCCGAAGGGGAAATCCCTGGCCAGGAAAGTTTGGAAAAGCTCGGGATCGGCGTCCAGGCTGAGCACCTTGCCCAGCGCCTGCCGCAGCGCGCTCAGCTCGCCCACGTGCTCCTGGAAGATGCTCCAGAGCGATTTCCCCGAGGGATCGGGCGCGGGGAGGTTCTGCCCGGCGTCCTCCAGGCACTGCAGCGTCCAGCTGAGGCGGCAGGGCCAGCGGTCGGCCAGCACCACCCAGGCGGCCGCGGCGCGCGGCGACGGAACCGCGGCGGCTCCGCCGGATCGGTGCAGGAGCAGCCGCAGCGTGATGGGGATGGTGTTGACGATGCGCCGGACGTTGGCGCCGTTCTCCGGGAGGTACCGGGACAAAACGTCGGATCCGTCGTGGAGACACCGGAACGCTTCGTGGATCCACGCCACCGCCTCGGAATCCGCCTCCTTCCAGCTGGGAATGGCCGGCTCCGCGCCGCAGCCGCCGCCGCAGCGACGGGTTTTGGCGACGTTCCCGGCGATGATCCGGTACATGAGGTCTTCCCGCGTTTGGATGGCGGCCTCGACGCTGCGCAGGCGGGAGCGGGAGCCCATCTCGGGGATGGAGAAGGGCAGCGTGACGGCGCGGTTCAGGTACAGGTAGCCGTTATCCGCCAGCCCCTTCATGCAGCCCGTCTGCTCCAGGCACGGCACGATGACGCTGGGGTCCACGGCCAGCAGGAAGATGAAGGGGGCGTTGGCGTCCGACAGCAGCGTGGCCATGGCGTTGAAGACTCCGGCCACTTTCTCCGGGTAGCAGAGGTCCAGGCTGGTGATCTCCAGCACCACGCGCAGCCGCCGGCGCTCGAAGACCTCCATGAAGGCCAAGAAATCCACCAGCACCTCCACCTCGCCGCGGATCTTGCTCATGAAGCCCAACTGCCCGGCGAAGCGGTCGCTGTCGGTCAAGCGCTCGATCTTCTTCTTCTCGCTGACCAGGAAGTTCTTGAGGATGGACAGAGCCCCCAACACCAGCGAGGAGCCCGACAGCGAGGCCACGGCGCTGCCCACCACCTTCAGCGCGTGGTGATCCTTGATGCCCGGCACCAGCAGGGCCACCAGCAGGATGGCGATGCCCACGGCCAGCACCAGCAGCAGCCCCCAGAGCCTCAGGCACGTCCCCTTCTTGAGGATCCACTCGCGCTGCGAGAAGCCCGAGGCGAAGCGCGGCCGCGAGCCCAGCACGTGGAAGACGCTGAGTGGCAGCGCGCCGAAGTGCTGCCGGATGTGGTGGCACAGCGTGGTCACCAGCCCGGCCCAGAGCTTGTCGCAGCCGGCGAACTCCCAGGCGCTGAAGCGGATGAAGATGAACTCCAGGTTCTTGCGGCGCAGGTGGCCCTCGGTCACCACGGGCTCGTAGAAGGCCAGCAGCCACAGGGCCACCAGCAGGCCCCAGCCGTGGGGGCTGCGCGGCTTGCGGTGGCCCCGGAGCAGCTCGGCCGCTTCGCGCTGCGCCATCTCCTCGCGCATGAAGGCTGGCGGAGGGAGCGGGGTTGGGGTTTGGGGTACGGGGTTGGAGTTTGGGGTTTGGGGTGAGTTGGGCTGGATGGGTTGGGTGGGTTGGGTTGGGTTGGATGGGTTGGGTTGAGTTGGATGGGTTGGGTTGGGTTGGGTGGGGTGGATGGGTTGGGTTGGAAGGGTTGGATGGTTTGGACAGGATTTCGGATGAGATTTGGGATGGGATTTGGGATTTAGGGTTGGAATTTGGGGTTTGGGGTGAGTTGGGTTGGATGGGTTGGGTTGGATGGGTTGGGTTAGATGGGTTGGACAGGATTTCGGATGAGATTTGGGATTTGGGATGGGATTTGGAGCTTGGGGTGGGATTTGAGGCTTGGATTTGGGGTTTGGGATGGGATTCGGGTTGGAATTCGGGGTTTGTAGGAGGGATTTGGGGTTTGGGATGGGATTTGGGTTGGAATTTGGGACTGGGATGGGATTTGGGACTGGGATGGGAATTTGCCATTAAGGATTGGGATGGAATTTGGCACTGGGGTCTGCGCTGAGACCCCAAACCCTCAGGAAACAACGCCAGGCACAGAAAACCCCAAACCCAGCGCGCTGCTCCTTGGGGCCACCCGGGAACGGCCGGCAGGGATGACCCCACATTCCCACAAATCCCCGGGTTCCCGAATCCCCAAATCCCCGAATCCCCGAATCCCCGACCCACCGGTGACCTTGGCCAGCAGGGACTCGAGGCGGTGGCCGCAGGGCGCGTAGAAGCCGACGGTGACGGGCGTGGCCGTGTGGCAGAGCGTGCGCGAGAGGCAGCGGCAGTACACGTCATCCTCCGTGGGGGGCTCTGGAATTGGGATTGGGGATTGGGATTTGGGATTGGGGATTTGGGATTGGGGATTTGGGATTGGGGATTGGGATTGGGATGGGACAGGCAGCGGCAGTACACGTCATCCTCCGTGGGGGGCTCTGGAATTGGGATTGGGGATTGGGGACCAGATTCAGGTTATGGGATTGGGATCAGGATCAGGATTTGGGATTGGGCTCAGGATTCGGGATCAGGATTTGGGATCAGGATCAGGGATCAGGATCAGGATTTGGGATCAGGATCAGGATTTGGGATCAGGATCAGGGATCAGGATCAGGATTTGGGGTCGGGCTCAGGACGTACCTCGGAGCTCCGGGGCCGCTCCCCCCGCGGGGGCTCCGTGGGGACAGGGCTGGGGGCTCCCCCCCGGGCCCAGCCAGGCCTCGCTCTCCTCGCAGCCCCCCGGGGACATCCCCGGGGACATCACCGGGGACAGCCCCGGCCCCGAGGAACAGCAGGAACCCTGCGGGGACAGGGACACCGTGGGGACACCCTGGGGACACCCTGGGGACACCCTGGGGACACCCTGGGGACATGACAGAATCCTGAGGGGACAGGGACACCGTGGGGACAGCGTGGGGACATGACAGAGAGGGGAAACCCTGAGGGGACAGGGACACCGTGGGGACACCATGGGGACACCGTGGGGACACCCTGGGGACATCACAGAATCCTGAGGGGACAGGGACACCGTGGGGATACCGTGGGGATCCCAATTCCAGTTCTACCCTGGGCAGCTCCAGTAACCCCATCCCTGTCCCCATCCCTGTCCCTGCCCCTGCCCCTGTCCCTGTCCCTGTCCCCGTCCCTGTCCTGGTCCCGGTCCCAGTCCCGGTCCCTGAGCCTGTCCCGGTCCCTCCCGGGATTTATGGGCACCGGTGATCCCAATCCCAATCCCAATCCCACCCCAATCCCACCCAATCCCAATCACACCCCAAACCCGATCCCAATCCCAATCCCTACC
>VZUI01059160.1:0-14488 GCA_013401135.1 Cettia cetti
CAGTGCAGTGACAGACACACGAGTGTCACACCACAGAACCCTCTCTGACACGCTCTGTGTGGCAGTGCAGTGACAGACACACGAGTGTCACACCACAGAACCCTCTCTGACACGCTCTGTGTGGCAGTGCAGTGACAGAGACACGAGTGTCGCACCACAGAACCCTCTCTGACACGCTCTGTGTGGCAGTCACGGTCCTCACACGGGTCTACACCAGTGTGCCAAGCTCCTGCTGCTCCCAGCAGCTTCCCCAAGGGATGGTCCCTGTGGGAAGGAGGGATCTGGGACAGAGATGTCCAGAGCCACAAAGTCTCCCTGTGCAAACAGGAGCCTCTGCTGGGGCACCTCTCAGGCTGCCATTGCTGACCTTTGCTGAAGGAAGAACTCTGAGACTCCTCCTGGCACTGCTCGTGTGTCTGTAACAAAGCAAACGTAACCTCCTCCATAAAGGCTTCATGTTCTATGGCTGCAGAGTGGAACATTCTCAGAGATCATCAAGGATTGTGCACCACAGTTCATTTCTGTCTCGTGTCTCTGACTGTCTCCTGACATCCTGAAGCAGAGGTCAGGTGGCAGCCTGAGGCTGCCTGGGCTGAAAACATGGTGGGATTCTTTGGCACAAAAAGCATTTGTAGCTGGAGATGATCCCACTTAGCTGCAACTGCTGTCCCCTGTCTAACTCAGGGAATTCTCTTCCACAGCTGATATTTTCTCTTTCACTCTTTCTTGGCATCAGTGCCTTTCCCACAGATCCACTGTGTGCTGCAATAAGGATGTGTGGTTGGATGGAGGCCATTACAACTGTGTAGGAAACCAGCAAAAGAACAGTCACCTTCTCTGCCCTTTTCCCCAGGGACACAGGGATTTGGGACAGGAAGGTCTAATCTAGTCTGATAAGCAAGTTCTGTAAGACCTGTGCACACTCAGAGATGGAAACAAACTGAGGTATCTTTAAGTAGTCTTAAAACTGGCCTGAAATGGAGTTTGAAGTGTGGCTGAAGTGATCATTTTAGAAAGCAGATTCTGCAGACTCTGTGAGAGGGAGATTTACCTGGTTATTGCACCTTTTAAATCAAACTTAACCTTGCAGGGCTGCTGCATTACATTTTATGCGTGTTTTTTTCAGCAGAGACAGCGGCTGTAGGTGTTGGTTATGGCTGCAGTGTATCAAGCCCTGCACAGGAGAGTTTCCTCCCTCATCTGCAGGTTGCACTCCACCTATGTGAGAAAAATGAGGTAAGCTCTCATCTGATTCCTGGGTGCTGGGCAGCCAGAGCTCGGCACAAGCAGCCCTACCTAACCCTGCCCCGGGGGTTAATCCTTTAACAGCTCAGCCAGGACACAGAAATGCCTTGTGAGCTCTGTAAATGATAACAGCCAAGGCCTCCCCTCACCACTGGTAAGAACTGGTTCTCTCAGGCTGAAGCTCTGTCAATGATTGCCTGTCTTGGCTTAGAGGCTCCTACAATACCAGCAGAATTGAAGTGCTGCTGCTCACCTCATTTGAAATACTGTTTCAAACAGCCTGAAGGAAACACATGCTAACACCCTTTTTCCAATGATTTTTTTTTCCTAACTCAGCTCCAACCAGCTGTGCCCTAAGACTTGGTTTTTACCCCTCAGATCAGTGTGACAGGTACAACATAACACATGTAGCCTGATGGGAACCAGATTCAACATCAGCAGTGCTCAGCAGTTCAGCCAAACAGCATTTGGAGCCATCCAAATTCACAGAATATTCTGAGTTGGGAGGGACTGGGGGGATTAAAGGGAGGATCAAGGTTTCCTGCAGCCTTTACAGCAGACCTTTTGGATTGAGAGGCTGGGTTACTGGTCTTTTTGCATCTCCCAACTTGAGGGTACTCCTGTGGTAGGTAAGAACTGCAGTAGTTTCTGCCACACAAACTTCACTAGAGGCTGCAGCCCACCAAAGAGACACTCAGCTGTCAAAGCTCTCCAAGCACATGGAGAACCTTAAATCCAATCTGCCCATCCAGCCCCCCCTGTTCTATGCAAAATAAATGCCTCCAAATCAGCAATAATCTCAACATGATCTTCAATTCATCTTCCCAATCACTTTCTCACTGCAGATACTTAAATCAGTTAAAGGAAGATGACAGCCTTTGTAGACAAGCTCAGACCTCAGGAACTTTCTACCTCTTTCACAATCTGTCCCCCTTCCTGCAGAAAGTTGGGAAGAAATATTTGGTACCACAGCTGAGTGCAGCAGGTAAGAAAAATCAGTGCATCCAGAAAGGAACACCTGGTGGATCACACAGCTGAAATGAAACAGAGACACACACGGTATCAACCTGATCTATTCTGAGGTGACCAGGTTTAAACAGTTGTGACTGTGCCTTTTGAAGAGGGGGGCTGGCAGGAAAACAAACAAGGTCTTACTGACAAATGTTTTTCTGCTGTAACGTAGGAAAAGTTTTCTTTGAGAGAAAGGTGTTGGCTGGTGCAAGACAAAACCAATGGACACCTGCTCCCCAAGCATTACAACATTGGGACCTTTAGCCTGACATGGTCTAAACTTCCTACAGCTTTTAGAGCCAGATTTTAGGTTTCTACCTGGATGTGATCACTTGTCTGGTCCCCTTTCACACATGGGCATTCTGCCTTGAGTCAAGATTGCCTGTGCCTTGAGGATGCAGAGGGCACCACGGTTGTATGGGTTTGCTTTCATCCCAGCTTTCTCTTCCCCTTTCCCTGCTGTTTAGAGATGAAAGGGATTCTGGAGAAGTTGCAAGAGGCTGAGCAGTGGATGGAGAAGTCGGTGCTGATCGGTTGTTCAGACGAGCACAGACCGCGCTTCGCGCTGGATTTAGGTTGGGATGAATCCTCTTCCACCCGTGCCAGCTCCAGCTTGATGCACTGGGATGCAATCTTCCTAATCCTTGGGAGAGCCTGTCCTGCCAAGGAGGGCTGGGTTGAGTCTGTAGGAGCAGTTGTGAGTGTGGCAGGTCACAGCCAGGGGACTGCACTGTTGCTCCTGTGCCTGTGTGTGGCAGGAAAGGTGGGCTGGGGGAGGCCACTAACATTTGGGAATGCTGCCCTGATGTGGTTCACTTCCATGGGAACTCCCAGAAATTGTATATTGGAACAGAAAAGGGCATAAAATTTGAATAACAGCAATAATAGCTGAAATTTATGAGATCAAATTTTCTTTTTTTTTTTTTTTTATTTTTCCTTTAACAGGAGCCTTGGATAAATCAATCATTGAGTCAGAACTGCAGGGATCATTTACTGACCTACGAAAGGCTCTCTTTGTAGTGGATGGGAAGGATTCTCCTTTGCTGGCTTCGGTATTGCACAGGGCTTTTTACTTGAGGGGGCTGTGATCTCTAACATCAACCCTTTTCCTTATCTCCCATATTGTTTTATGATCTAATATTGTAGAAGTACTTACTGTACACTTTCAGGAACATAAATTACAACTATAAATTACACCAGTTTTCACAAATTTGTGGTCCCAAAAGAAAGAGGCTAGGGAAAGAGAAACAGACAAGTGACTTAAAAATGACTGCAGTAATTTATGCCATTTAGCTGAAATGTGCCAAATCACAGCAATCCCAGTTTGTCCTCAGCTCAACAACTATCAGGCAAACTGGGTATCACAAACTTACACTTCTTCTCTCAGAGCTGCTCTTTTAAAACTTGTCCCTTACAAGCTGGTGCTCTGCAGATGTCCTGTATTTGAAAGGCCTAAGAAAAGATCTGTGTGTGAGAATCAGCTGTCCTGACCCATGAGGAGAAATAGCTCGTGTTTCCTTTCCTGCTTTATGTTTGTGATGCCTGGGCTATTTTTCAAGAACATATTCAGGGCTGGAGACTCTTTAGAATAGTCCAGTTTCCAATACAACTCCCATTATGTCCCAATAAACAACAGCTCTTGCCCACCTCCCCCAAACATACTCAAATTTAGAAGCAGGAAATAATGGATCGCAGAATCTGCCTCTTTTCAAAGCACTGCCCGTACTTCATTTACCTCCCTGAGGTTTCCAAAAACAATCAGAGTTTATGCCCATGACTGTGTGCAAAGCATTATTCAGGGAGACTGCTCTGAGTTATTGCTTCCCCCTGGGTATAAATGAGATTTGTGTTCCTCTGTGTTGGCAGGCCCAGTCCCTCCTGCGGTGGCACGATTCCCACCAGTACTGCAGCAAAACTGGGCAGCCCACTCAGAAGAACCTGGCTGGCAGCAAACGTGTCTGCCACGCCAGTGGGGTCACTTACTACCCACAGGTGAGCACCTGGCAGCAAAGGGGGGGGACACAGGTCACCCCGGGGGGGAGCAGGAAAAGGTTTGGCACAGCTGGATACTTTGTCTTTAGTGGTCAGCTCAACCAGGCAGGAAAAGCAAAAATTTGCACTTACTTGTTTTGTCTGAGCTGCTGCTTTTGCTTTTGGTGGTGCACGTGCCAGATGTCTCCGGTGGTGATCACGCTGGTGTCCAACGGGAGCCGCTGCCTCCTGGCGCGGCAGCCCTCCTTTCCCCCGGGGATGTTCACGGCTCTGTCAGGCTTCTGTGACCTGGGTAAGTGCCCTCTGATCCTGCACCTGGCCCTGCAGCCTGCGGGGGCATCGGCCAAACCCCTGCGTGCAGAGGAGGATGGACACGCAGGCGAGCTGTGTCTCCAGATGTGTTCTAGGCCAAACTGGGTAAGCCTTTGAGCAGCCTGGTCTGGCACAAGGTGTCCATGCTGATGGCAGGGGTTGGAACTAAATGATCCTTAAAGTCCCTTCAGACCCAAACCGGTCTGTGACTCTGTGATAGCCAGGAAAAAAGTATTGGATCTAAACAGATCAGTGTTTGCATGCAAACAGAATTCAAAATAGCTGTTATGTACTGAAAGAAATGGGAATTATAGGTGAATAGCAGTTGTTCTACTCTTTGATAGTAAACATAAGCTTTAAACTTGCTGGGTTATAGCTCATGATCCTTTTAAAATCCATTCTGTGGCTCAAGCAGTCTGGCTTAGCAGAAGAACTACAGATCTCTTGCTACAGGAGGGGAAACGGCTTAAAATTGAATTGTTCTGTCCACCATCTGTATGTAGATGGGGCCAAAAATGTCTCTGGTGCCTGTGTTTATCAGAGGTTGATGAATTTAATGGAGCATCCCACCAGCAAGCGTTTCCAGGTCAGCACAGCTGGAGCTGCTGTGTGGGAATGAGCGCTGCAGGCGCTTTCTTCACCGCGGTTCACTGCCCTGAGGCCGGGCCGTCCCTGCCTGACTCTGCTTGGTTCTAGGTGAAAACGTGGAGGAGGCAGTGCGGCGCGAAGTGGCTGAAGAGGTGGGCTTGGAGGTGGAGTCGCTCCTCTACTCGGCTTCCCAGCACTGGCCCTTCCCCAGCGGCTCCTTGATGATTGCCTGCCACGCCCGGGTGGGAGCCCAGCAGAGCGAGGTGAGCGGCTCGGGCTCCCCTGAGCTGTTCCACTGCCTGCCTCAGGTAGCAAAACCCTGTACAGTCCACGGGATTTCGTCAGGAGAGCATCAAACCTTCCAGAAATGTGATTGTCCTTTGGCTGTTTTTGCAAGTGCAGAACAAACTTTGAAACAATCCCATCAGCTTCTGTTGCAAGGTGCCAGATTTCACTCAGGTCACTGTATATACAAGCCCAGAGCCCAACACCCCTGAGTTTTTGTTCCCTCTGAACTTTGCAGAGGAGGTTCCCTCACACTTTTGCCATAGAACACACAGATTCTGCCACATTAATTCCTGTGCTCAGCCACTTGGCTTTGCCACGATGGAGCAGGGTTTGTTTGTGGCTTCCCTAAAGAAAGCCAGCACAACAAAGTACTGGTGGATAGTGACATCCTTCCCTGGACTGGCATCAGGGCCTCATTCAGGCATGGATGTAGTGCTCTGGGAATTCTGTGCTCTGGGCATTCCAGCATAGGATCTCTGTGGAAGCAAGAACTGGCAAGGTACCACTGCCTTGGTAATGAGTTAGCTGAGATTCCATTATCTTCACGCTGAAAAAGCCCGATTCTTTATATTCACAACTCATTTTATAGCTTTTACAGACCTCGTGTGCAACTTTACTTGGTTAATAGCTTTCTTTCCAATTACTCTCTTGGTTAGTAAAAGGTACTCTACTTGTCCATCAAATCTCTCTATTCTTGGATTGTTCACATATTTTCTTTACTGATCTTCTTGGGACAAATCCCTTGTTATTGCAGGTGCATTTGTTTTTCAACCCAATAATAGACTGTTATGCTAACGAGTTTTCATACCAAGATTGTTTTCGCATGGGAACTTAGAAGAAGTGACAGGCTAACTTTGGCAATTTAGCAGAGCAGGCCTGATTTTATGAGGCCTTTCTTTTATAATTCTTTTACCTGTCACGACACCACTGCCCACATTCAAAGCTGATTTAAGGAACTGGTGTCCTCTGAATTCTTTCCAGATCAGTGTGGACACCCTGGAACTGGAGGAAGCCCGTTGGTTTGGCCTGGAGGAAATTGTGGAGGGTCTCAAGAGGAAGCCCAGCTCTTCAAAGCAAGATGATGGTAGTTTTTTACCCTGGTTCCCTCCCAAACAGGCCATTGCTCACCAGCTGATCTGTGAGTGGGTTCAGCAGCAGACTGCCCAGACAGCTTAGGCAGGGCTTCATCGACTCTGTGATTCCACCAGAAGCTCCATGGAATAGCTTCCAAAGTCCCTGGGCAAGGGCTCTGTTACAGTGAGGACAGCACCACACTGATGGCACTGATAGCACACTGACCTACAAAGGGCTCTAAACTCATCCTGCAGCCCCATGTACAGTAGATCACCTCTGAGATCCCATGACTTGAAGTAAATGTACAATAAAATCCTTAGTTCACTGACCCCATGACATCAACGCCCCATTTTCCTCCATTTCTTCTGTCTTGATGGACATCAAATCCACCCTTCTCCCCAGAACAAAAGTAAAGGAACAGTGGCACTTTCCAGTGCCTGTGTTTATATGGATCTAGGAGAGCTATCAAAAACCAGAAGAAAAGCCACTGCCTGTTTGCTCTCCTCTTCTTCTGTCTCTTCCCATTCAATCTTCCATTTTCATATAAAATATCCATTTCTTTTCTCTTTTTTTTTTTTGTCTGTTTTGTAAATGTTCAATGGGCTTCTACATTTCCTGCACCTGTAAGACAGTTCTGTCCCAAGGAAGAGAGAACAGAGCTATCTGGTGGTAGAGAGGGGAAGAGCAAGACCTACACATAAGCATTTTAGAAGACCACAGATAATGCAGAGGTGACAGGAACAACAAGAACTGCACTTAGAACAGAGAAAAAAACTTGAAAGGATCAGTGCCTCTTACCCTGAGGCCAAAGTCTGTGCCTTGCCTGGAGAGCTGGTCTGATTTTACTGATGAAATGGTATCACCTCTCTGGAGGAAGAACAACGAGGAGACCCTCTGGGCAAGGAAAACTTAGTGAAAGAGACAGATGAAAGGATGTTTGATCTGCTGCTGATTCAGGCTGGCAGTCCTTGCTGCCTGCTTGGTCAGAGTTCAGCTGCCAAGGTTGCAAAGCCAGGTGCTTGAAGGGGGAACAGGGATGCATCCCTGACTGCCACCGCTGGGGTTCACTGCAGGGGAGCAGTTCTAAAAACCTGAAGTCCTGACACCCGAGCAGCAAGTAAGAAAATAAGTCTTTCACACCATTGAGACAAACTGTGTTTGCTCGGGTTACTTTTACTTTAGGAGGCTGGGAGGGGATCCTTTCAGGCTGTGGTGGCATGTCCCAGTATTTTAGTTACCTGTAAGAGAAAAAGTCTTTTCAATCTACTCAAATGGGGTTTGTTTGTTTTTTTCGAAGAGCTAGAACAACTACAAGATAATAATCACATCACATCTTTGGAAAGCATTACATTTTAAAATCTTTTATAAAATTCTTAATCCAAACTTTTTTTACTTAGTCATGAAACAGCATTGGTGGTCTTTGTTCCTGATGTTAAGCAAGCAGGAGTGGCAGGATAGGCAGTACCCAGCTGTGAGCAGGACAGACATTGTCCTCGCCTGCATTTGCCTCAGAAATCTGTCTGAAGCCTGCAGAACACTCACTGCAGTCAAGACAGGATGTGCTCCATAAAGGAAACAGAATTCAAAATAGCTGTTATGTACTGAAAGAAATGGGAATTATAGGTGTCTAGCAGTTGTTCTATGCTTTGATAGTAAACAAAAGATTTAAACTTGCTGGGTTATAGCCCATGATCCTTTTAAAATCCATTCTGTGGCTCAAGCAGTCTGGCTTAGCAGAAGAACTACAGATCTCTTGCTACAGGAGGGGAAACGGCTTAAAATTGAATTGTTCTGTCCACCATCTGTATGTAGATGGGGCCAAAAATGTCTCTGGTGCCTGTGTTTATCAGAGGTTGATGAATTTAATGGAGCATCCCACCTGTGACCTATAAAAAGGAACAGGCAATTCCAGACAGAGGCTTCCTCACCAAAACACGGCAGGGCTTTCCCATGGAAAAGGTACCAGGCAGGCAAAAGAGACAGAGCAACATATTTCTCTCAAGAATGCATCCCTTAACTGAATCCTCTTTGGGAGCACTTGGCTTGTATAAATCACTGAGACCCCTCTGTTTTTAGGGATTTACAGCAAGACCCAGCACTGAAAAGCATTACAGCCCATTTGCTCATAGGTATTGCCAGTCAGCAGGTATAGAATGATAGCATTCATCTGATTATTCAGATGTAACTTTTTGGTTAGTAGGTTTGAGAGCAGCATTCCACCTGCCTCCCAAAAGGAGCAGGGCATAAGATTCATGTTGATCTCTTAACAGGTGGCAGCAGAGGACTGAAGTAACCAAACCTCATGACACAATTTGTTTTGATCTCTGGCTGCTCAGAAAATCTTACCTGGAAGCAGTGTGGGTAGAAAATTCCCATACCACAAGCTCTCCCCTCAGCTGGGCTGCCCTGCTGCTCTGTGGAAGGCCACACTTTGCCATCATGAGAGGTATTCATTGTGGATGGCAGTAAGTCTGCCTTCAGTGTCACAGTTCTTACATGAAGAAATTGTTTCACCTTAAAACAAGCTCCAAGACGCTGTGGACACACACTGAGCCTGCTGTTTGGCATGAGAGGACATAAGCACTCAGTGGAACGACCAGACAACCTGACCTTGTAAAAGTCATTTGTCAACAAACCTTTTTGAAAGAACCACGAGCAGCTCACCTCTGGCAGTTGTAGCAGACAGGTTGTCAGAACAACCTGTAATTACATAGGTACAATTCCTGTGTTCAGTCTGAGGCACTGCTCCACCAGGCTGAGCTTCCCCAGCCTTCAGCTGCCATCTGAATCTTGCTCACTTTTCAGCCTAGGAACGAATGGAAAGCTGATATAACATCCACTGGTGCTTGTGCTCAGCAATAGTTTTGTGTCTAAGTCCCACACTGTGCCTGGCATTGGGCTTCTGCCCACTAAACTTAGGAATGGAGCAGGATTGCTCCCAGATCCAAGCTGCCACAAGTTGGAACCCTGGCTGCCCTTGCAGTGCCAAAGGCCTCCTACAAACTGACATCAGCACCCTGGGGGGCTGACTTTAGTTTCCCACAGAAAAGGGCCATTTTTCGTGTCTAAGGTCCTGTGCCTCGCACTGAGCTTCTGTAGCAATGTATCTTTACAACTTAGGCCATTCTGTGTACCAGCCGAAGTGTTTGTAGCTAACAAGCCACCTGCAGTCTTGTTCTCAGGAATTCATCAAGGTTACTGAGACAACAACAGGACTGAAAAATAGAACAGAGAGCCTGGGAACCTGCTTAGAAAGAATGCAAAGCCTAGGTAGAAGAGACAGGACGTGATAATAAATGCTTGACCAGTTAAGGTGTCCTGAAGGATGTGTGCCTCCCTCGTGGACAAGAGGCTTAGCCAATCCAGAGACACCTGTACGTGTGGACAGTAGTGCTAGAAACTATAACTGGGGTTTAATATAAACAATAAATCGGCTTCTGTTGAAAATCATATTGGTTCTATTATTCATTTGCCCATTTTCCCTATTGCATAATGTTGACCCACGATGTTAGAAGGACGCAGATATTGAAGCAGGCTGGGACTCTTTGGTCGGGAGTGAAGGGGGGGTGTGGAGAAGAAAGGCAGGGGGCCTGGCCTGATGCCTCGGCGGCTGACCGCGGGGGTAGGAGCGGCGATACTCCACTCGGAGCACGGAGGAACGAACCCTCCCGAGGAAAAGCTCCGGAAGAAACACCTGGAGCACGGAAGCGCGAAGCCTTATGAGGAAAAGCTCCAGGGGAAAGAATTTAGAACGCTGCAGCGAGTTCACCGGATAAACCAGGCGAGGGGCCGGGGCTGGAGGAGCTGGGGAAGGCTTTAGTCCAAGGAAGAGGAAGCTATTTTGAATCTCCTCCAAATTATGCTTTCTGAGAAAGGGGATACATAAAGAAGCTGTTGAAATGGGGCCGGGATAGACGATTTTTTGCCACCCCCAAGAGCTTATTCGATACTCGCGAATAGGACAATTTAGTGACGGAACTTTGGCAGGAGTGGGGTTAAGGGCACGGAAACATTGCGCATAGCGTGGAGGATTGCTGTTACGGCTCCGAGGCAGCTAAAAGCGGGAGAAGCAGCCGCGGGGCGGGCGGCGCCGAGGGCTCCGTGCCGGTGAGTTTGGTCCTCCGGAAGCCCCCGAGCCCCGGCCGGCTGGCGGCTCCGTGCGGAGCGTTCGAGCGCTGAGCGCGGCAGGAACAGGACAGCATTCCCCGAAACACAGCTCCTTTCCCGGGGCTGAAAGTGCCATTCCCTCCCAGTCTCGGTGCGCGAGTTTTTCCAACAGACCCAGCGGTTTTGCCGGAGCGGGCCCTCTCCCCAGGCAGTGGGGGACGTGAGATCAAGTCAAATAACCTCAAAATAACAAAGGGATGTTTATTGTAATTTAAAGACTTTGACAGGATTGCATTCTCGTTCGGTTTCTAAGCAAGAAATAAGAGATTTATTGCTCAGGGTGATTAAAAATCTCCCGGAAGCTACATAAAGACTGATGAAGTTACAGCTCCTTTTTGCTCCCTGCCTGCCGCGTGTTTAATGAAGTTATGAGCAAGTCAGAGAGATTCCAGCCAGCAGTCGCGTGACTGCCCCCTCACAGAAACCGGGGCCGCGCCCGGCGCCGCTGAGCCCGTCACCGACCCCGCGCTAAGTCCCACCGAACCTTTGTCGGGCTCCCTCGGCCCCGCGCGTGGCTCGCTCAGCCTGCGGGTGTCCCTCTGGGTCGTACAAGGGGGTGCCCCGGCCCGGGCGCATCCCCCCCTCGAGCGAACATTTTAAACACGGCGCGGTGTCCGTCAGCAGCACTGCGCATGTGTAGCACAGCTGTCCGTACAACAAAATGGCGGCACCCCTGAAAGATCTTTCATACAACAGAAGGGCCGCTCGTTGTTCTTATCCGTACAACAAGATGCCGGCGCCCCGTCTGGGACATGCGCACTACTGCCGACGCCATTTTGTGACCACCGAGGCTCGCAGCCTCCAAGTACAGTGCCTCCTGTGGCCGCTTCTATTATTGCAAGGAGCGGGGCGGGAAAGGAACGGAGCAGAAAGTTATACACGAATACAAGGAATACAACAGCGAGGAAATTATTCTATCTCGGCAAAAGGGACAGATTTGCAAGGTGCAGGCTCACTGAATCCAGAAACAGACTCCTCAAATTTTAAGTCACATGATATTTCAGGAAGCATTTTAAAATCAATTAATTAGACTGGAGTGAGGCGAAAAAGAAGTGAGGCGAAAAAGGATTAAAGAAAGAGATTTTGACGTAGTAAATGAACGTGTCTTATCGGGAAACTCAAAAAAGAGCGTTCGCCTCCTCCTCCGCGGTGGCCAGAGACACAGACCCGAGTACGGCCCGGCCCCTGCCTGGCATCCGTGCCCAGCGCAGCCCGCCCGGCCCCGGGGAACGCAGGCACCGCCAAGAAGAACAACGTGATCCACCACAGATAACCTGCACCTTGACAGACCACAACAGGACAGGTGCAATCACAGGAATTGGAGGAGCTGCATTGTGTTTGCGAATATACAATTATCGTTACAGGGCCAGAAAGGAAGGTAGCTGCAATTCATTCCCTTTTCATGCAAGAACCTATCACTAGCGTGAGGAAGGGATCTGCTATCACAATGGGGAGTAAAAAGACAAATAGATGTTTAATTGGAGTCACAGATGCAGCCACCACTCTAAAACTAACTTGGGAGACAAACAATGCTGTTTAGGCCAATCCAGGCAGAAAAGATCCAAGAGCAGCCAGCTTCACAGAGAAATGAAATGATCTTGTCAGAAATCTTAAAGAAGACAGTAACAGCAATCCAACAACCCAGAAACTTGCCAAAAAATACAGATGGAAATAGGAGAAGCTTGAATATACTGTACAGACATCGGCAAAATGCTGCAAAGTTGAATAGCAGTTTACAAAGTTTAGGTTGTTGTAAAGCTGCAGTTACTATGAATTATACTTAAGATTGTATTTATATTTTAATATAAATTAAGGGTGATAGATCTAAGCATAATTAAGCTCTACTATGTTTAGGTTAGAGTACTGTTAAATTATATGTTACTGCTCTAGTATCCGGATGCTAAGTTCTCTTCAGATTAGTTTCTATCAAGTTTAAGAGTTGTTTAATTCAAAATTGTTCTTAAGTTTTGTTACAAGATGCTTCTCTAAACTTCAAAGTATAGTTCTTTTTTTTTTTTTAGAAAAAAAGACAACTCCAACTGAAGCAAATGTGATGGACTGCTAATGAACACCTGTTTGTAGACAGAAGAGAATGCAGTTTGTTTGTATGCCTTGAAACTACATTGATATGGGTGGTGTTTTTTTAGATTAATTTTGTTTTTTGAATGAATTCTATTTTTTTTTTTCAGTTTTAAGGTTGCTGGAGAGATAAGCAACAAATATTGTGCCTTATTACATATCAAAGATTTCAACATGGTCTGATCTCTAATAAGAGAATAGTATAGAATGATAGAATTGCAGGAAGCTATTCAGCTGTTCGGTGGTCTGCTGAATTACACATTATTATATTTGTTTTCAGTAACTCTGCACTTAGAGAAGTTTTACTAAATTCTTGTTTTGGTGAAATTTTCAGCTGCTGTGGGTTTTTCTTATAACTGATTTACTCCTAAGTTTAAGATGCTTGTTGAGGCTTTTATCCCTCCAGTATACCATCATGCTGTTATTTTACTTATGGATTATACACTTTTCCATATTTTTTTGTGTTAATAGCAATAGAATAAGCTAAATCTTGTCCTATCTATAACTTTTGGAGGTACTAATTTGCAGTTGTGTTTATATAAGGTCCAAGGGTAGAATGCTTCTGCTAAGTTGAGCAAGGCTAAGTTTCTATGGGTTGGTTTGCTGGATTTCACATCTGCTGGGTTTCAGTTTGGACAGTGCCTTATCCCAGTTTTGTATGATCACAGTTGGATTCAGTGTAATGGTTGACTTTGAGTTTTCTTAAAGGTACCTTCTGTTTTCTAAAGTAATAATTGAGCTACATTTTACTAATTTGGAGTCCTTTTAGGGCAGAGTTCTATTGAGTTAATCTCATTAAGCTTTATTGCTGTCAAAATGTGTTTATACCAGATTTGACTGTTGTTCAGTCTGACTTATTATAGCTTTTACTGATGGGTTGTTCAGTGTTTTCTTTTTCATGCCTCCTGATCCCCATGGGTTATGGCTGTAAAGGCTGTGCAGGAGGCAGGACTGTGTAGGCTTTTCTGTGTTTTCTAGGGGTTCTCTATGCCTGTTGATGTCCTTGAGCTTGAGTGGAAGGTGGAACTTTGTGAGGACCTTATTCTTAGTAGTAGGTAGATTCTCTGGCCTTTTTTCTTTGTGAAGTGTTGTTGCCCATCCTTGTTTGGGATGCTGCTTCTTCTCAGCTTTGGATGGGTTTGTCAATGCAGTCTCATTTTGCCTCTATCCTGTTTTTTGGATTCCAGCTCGTTTGGTGAGGGAGCTCATGGTTTTATCTCCCTTTTTGTGTCATTTTACTGTTGTGGATACCTGAATGTTTGGAATATATTATCTCATTTTCAGATAGTTGTGACTGATTTATTTTTAATAGAAAAGGTTACAAGTGGAAATGATCTTGAATCGTGGGAGAGCACAGCCTTGAGCCAGGAAATACATTGTGTCTGAGGAGACACAGGGCATGGTCTGAAGAACCATGGACTTCACCCTGGTAAGTCACAGCTGAGATAGGATAGCTAATCAGGGGAAGATCCTGAGGAAGAAGGAATTGAAGGTATTGCAAGAATGGCTTGGGAAGACTGAGCAAATGAGAGCTACACTTCCTGCTGTGAGGAATCTGCCGTGAGGTCGCTCTGGGTCTGCAGCTGGACCCTGCAGTGGGAGTCTGTTGCAGTCAGAGTCGAGCTAGGTGCAGGCCTAGGTCTGAGGTGGCAAGGGAAATTCCCTGCCCTGGGGGAGGTCCCAAACCTTCCTGCCTGTAGGGTACAGGGACAGCTGTACCTGGGCTGTAAGC
>VZUI01059161.1:0-14483 GCA_013401135.1 Cettia cetti
TGTTTTTTTTTTTTTTTTTTTTTTTTTTTTTGGAGGTCCTCATCCCAAATTTTGCTGCCTGGAGCATTCCCAGCTCCGAGGAATTTGTGGGATTTGGGTTGATCCTCAGAATTCTTGGGATTTGCTGCTAGGAAAAATTGGGAAAGGGGAGAAATGAAGGGAAAATCCTTGCTGGGATGATGGGAAGAGCAGGGGGGAAAAACAGTGGAAATTAATGGATGAGGTGAAATTCCATCGGTTCAGCAGGAGGAGAGGCGGGATTTGATCCGTGGGAATCCCAGGAAAAGGGATTTCCTTTGGGAATCACATCCTGGGAAAACAAAATTCCACAAATTCCTCAGAGGGGAGCAAAATTTGGACTGAGGAGCTCAAAAAAGCAGGGAAATGTTGTTTAGGAGCTCCAGGATTCCCGGAATTCCATGGATCCGCACAATTCAAGGTGAATTTAGGGGAATTTAAGGAGCTGGATCCGGAAAAAACCTTGGGAAGAGCCCAGAGTGGGATTGGATGCGCAGGGAGGGCTTGGATTGATCCCATTCCACAAAATCCTTTGGGAATTGTTCGGATTCCAAGAAGCTCCCAGAGAAAAATTGGGGAAAAGTTGGGAAAGGGCAAAATCCCAAAATTCTGGATTCTGTGGGATCATGGGATGGTTTGGAATGATGGGACATTCCCAGGAATTTTGGGATAAATCCAGATTGGAGATGGGAAACCCCCCCCATGGGATGGGATTCCCACCATTCCCAAATTTCCTTTGGGATCAGGAACCCCTCAAAGGAGGAGCAGGGATGTGCTGGATGCTCCCAGAATTCTGGTCATTCCCAAAAATCCAATGATTTGGGTCATTCCCAAAATCTGGGAAAGGCAAAAAACGGGATCAAGCTTGGAAAAATTCACCTGGAGGGGACAAATCCGAGCTGGGCTTTATCCGGAGGAGAAATCCCAGCGGGAGTTGCCTTTGGGATTAAAGGGAGGGATTAAAGAAGCTCCAAATTAATTCAGGAATTAAAGGCAGGAGCAGCTGGGAAGGGGAAAAATTGGGAGCAGGAGCCAATCCCGGATTTGCCGGGGATTAGGGAGAGGGATTTCACCGGGGCCGCTGGAAGAGAGGGAAAACGTGGAAAACACGGAGGGGGAAAAGTGGGGATTTCTCCACCCTCGGGGCTGGAAAAATGTGTGGAGATGGAAAATTGTGGAATGACGGGGGTTGGAATGATGGGGGTATGGAATAATGGAGCTGGGAATGAGGGAATTAGGGAATGTTTGTGCTGGGAAATCTGGGAATTCCTTCCTGTGTTGCCAAGGCTGGAAATTCCACATGCAAGGTTTCCATTGGGAAACGTTTTCCGTGGATTTCACTGTAATTCCCGGGCCTTTGGATTGTTCCATCTTCTCCCATTCCTCTGGAAATCTGGGAATTCTGTGTCTCCAAGGCTGGGATTTCCCCATCCAAAGGGGCAGAGTTTCCACTGGGATTCCACCGGGAATGGGACTGGAATTTCCCCTCTCCTTGTGGAATGCTGGGAGTTAAAAGTGGGCATTGGATCAGGGAGAACTCTGGAAAACCCATGGGAAAAGATTGGGAAAGGATTGGGAAAGGAATTCCTGGAGAAGCCACCACCGTCCCACCCTTTAGTGCCTGAGGCTGAGCAGAAAACTTGGAATGGGAGCTGGAAGGGGCCTGGAATAGGATTGGGAATGGGATCAGGAATAGGATTGGGAATGGGACCTGGAGTGGGATTGGGAATTGGAGCTGGAATTTTCCCTCTCCTTGTGGAATGCCAGGAGTTAAAGGTCAGGTTTGGATCAGGCAAAACTCTGGAAAACCCAAGGAAAAAGACTGGAAAAGGAATTCCTGGAGAAGCCCCCACTGTCCCACCCTTTAGTGCCCGAGGCCGAGCGGAGAACCTGGAATGGGATCAGGAACTGGGCTGGGAATGGGATCTGGAATCCCAGGAATTCTCAGTCCCTGCGGAAGGCCGGGAGTTAAAGGTGGGCGTCGGTCTCAGCGCCGCCCCCGGCAATTCCAGCTCCTTTTAGAATCCCGGGAATGTGCGGGCATCAATGGAGCCGCGAGTGATTCATCCCCGCCCCCACACACTTCCCGAGGCTCCGGATCCCACACCTGGATCCCGCCCACATTCCCGGTGACGCTGAGCTAACGCTCCGCCCACATTCCCAAAGTTCGGGGAGAATCAGGAAAAGCCACCCAGGAGATGCCTGGAAAAATTCCAGGCCGGTTGGAAAAAAAAAAAAAAAAACCACAAACCTGGAGCAAGCTGGGAATTGCCCTGAATTCCTTTTCCAACCCGAATATTGGGATTCTAAAAAAATTCCCTGGAAAATTGGGAATTCGGTTCAGTTCTCGTGGATCTGTTTGGTTGTTCCTGTGGGAAAAGTGTTGGAAGGTGTCCCAGCTTCCCAGGAAAATGCTGGAATGTTGGAGTGGCTGGAGAGGGATTCCAATCCCTGGGAATTTTGGGACTCCTCAAGGAATGCTGGAGTTCTGCTGAAGCTGCGGGAGAAATCCGAAAATCCATGGAATTCCTGAGGTGGGAAGAGGCCGAGTGGAATTCCAGGAATTTCTTGGACGCCTCCAGGGCTGGGAATGCTCTGCTGAGGTGGAAATTCCATGGGAGAATCCCGGAGTGGGCTGGGTGGGAATGAAGCTGAAATCCCAATCCCAACCCTTGGAATTCCTTCCTAAATCCCATCCATCCCTGCTCCCTCTCCCATGGAATGGGAGCAGCAGCTCCACGGAGCCCCTCAGGTGTCCTTGGGCCGGAATTCCCAGTTTTCCATGGAATTGAGACTTTCCCAAGATGCTTCATCCAAGGATCATGGATCCCCCTGGATCCATGGAAGGTTCCAAGGTTGGAGCACCCCTGGGATCATGGGATGGAATTCCAGGAGTTTTCCCACCTAAAGCATTCCAAGAATCCAGGAAATTCCTGACACTCCCTGATCCCAAAATCTGCCGCCCCCAGAAACTTGGGAATGCTCCCAAGTGGGATCCCAGAGAAGCTTTTCCAGGGAGAATTTTCCTTCCCTCCTTCCACATTCCCATTTCCATGGAATGAGGCTGCCCCAGCCCGGAGCTTTCCCAGCTTTTTCCTCGATTCCTGAATCCCACCCCACAATTCCAAGAGCTGGGATCCCACACTGGGTGCAGCGTGTGATCCGGGATTTGGGAAGCACCGCCGGAGCCGGAAGGATTCGGGAAACGGGAAAACGCTCCGGGATTGGGAATTGTCTCCCTGTGGAATGGATTCCCAAAGAACACTTTGGGAATCCATTGGGAATACTGGCAGGGATCCATTCCCTGCCAGTATTCCCAGCAGGATCCCATTTCCTCCCAGTATTCCCAGCAGGATCCCATTTCCTCCCAGTATTCCCAGCAGGATCCCATTTCCTCCCAGTATTCCCAGCAGAATCCCATTCCCTCCCAGTATTCCCAGTATTCCCAGTATTCCCAGCAGGATCCCATTCCCTCCTGGTGTTCTGAGGTTTCCCCCGGAGGCGTTGGCAGGGCCCAGCCTGGCCCCTCATTCCCCATGGAATTCCTGTGCCTGGGGAATGGATCCGTGGGGAATTCCCGCTGCCAGTTTCAGGCATTCCAGTGCTCCCCATCCCTCCCAGCAGCCCCTTCCCAGCATTCCCAGCATTTCCCATCTCTTCCCATCATTCCCGTTGTTCCCCTTCTCTTCCCAACTCTTCCCATTGGTTTTCATCTCTTCCCATCATTCCCCATGGTTCCCATCATTCCCCATTGTTCCTGTCATTCCCCATGGTTCCCATAATTCCCTATTGTTCCCATATCATTCCCATTGTTCCCATCATTCCCGTGTTCCTGTTGTTCTCATCATTCCTGTCATTCCCATTATTCCCATTATTCCCATTTCTCCCCATCTCTTCCTGTTGCTCCCAATCATTTCCATCGTTCCCGTTGTTCCCCTCATTCCCCATAATTCCCATTCTTCCTGTTGCTCCCCATCATTCCCATCATTCCCTGTTATTCCCATTGTCCCCATCCCTGCCCAACATTCCCATTGTCCCTGTCACTTCCATATCTCCCATCCCTCCCCAGCATTCCTTGTCCCTCCCCATCCCTCTCCAATATTCCCAATCATTCCCCATCTCTCCTCATTCCTCCTCCTCCTCTCTCCCATTGTTCCCATCCCTCCCAATCATTCCCAGTCCTTATCCATCCCTCCTCATCCCTCCCATTGTTCCATCTCTCCATCCCTCTAAATATTCCTGATCATTCCCAATCATTCCCCATCTCTCCTCATCCCTCTCCATCCCTTCCGTTGTTCCCCTCCCTCCCCAATATTCCCAGACATTCCCAGACATTCCCAGTCATTCCCAGTCATTCCCAATCTCTCCTCATCCCTTCCCATCCCTGCCCATCCTTCCCATTGTTCCCATCTGTCCTCAATATTCCCAGTCATTCCCAATCATTCCCAGACATTCCCAATCTCTCCTCATCCCTTCCCATCCCTTCCCATCCTTCCCATTGTTCCCATCCCTCCCATCCCTCCCAACATTCCCAATCCTTCCCAGCCATTCCCAACCCTTCTCCATCCCTCCCATTGTTCCCATCCCTCCCAACATTCCCAATCCTTCCCAGCCCTTCCCGCTCCCTGCCCACCCCTCCCGTTGTTCCCCTCCCTCCTCTCCACTCGCGCTTCCCGGCTCCTTCCCGGTTTTTCCCGGCTCCTTCCCGGTTTTTCCCGGCTCCTTCCCGGTTTTTCCCGGCTCTGATGTCAGCCCTGCGGCTGGGCTGGGAGGGTCCTGCCGCCCCCCGCCCCTCCTAGAGCCCGGCTGGGGAGGGGGCTCCATCCACCCCCCCTCCCTCCCTCCATCCCTCCATCCCCGCATCCATCGCCGCTGGATCATTCCCGGTTTTTCCCCCCACCCCGCTGCCGGCAATCCGTCACTTAGCAACGCCCGAAGGGGGGAAAATTTTGGGCTGAAATCCGCCGGGATGAGGATTTAAACTCTGCCCCGCTCCTGCCCGGCCAGCAGCGAGGACGCACGGCCGCTCGCATCCCAGAATCCCGGATTTTTTAATTTTTTTTTATTTTTTATTTTTTTTTTTTTCCTTTTGGGAAGTGTGGGAAGAAGAGACGATTCCCGATGAGGCTCGGCGTTTAACGGGCAAAGCTCCGGCTCCCGAAATTCCCGGAATTCCTGCGTGGGCTCCGTATCCCTGCATTCCTGCGAGTGCTCCGATCCCTGCATTCCTCTGCAGGTGACTGCGAGGGGAGCCCGGTGGGGCAGCAGGGACCATCCCAGATTTTTTTTTATATATATATATATATTTTTTTTTTTTTTAATTCCCTCCTCCTCCTTTTTTTTCCTCCTTTTCCTCCTCCTCCTCCACGCCGAGGCCGCTTCCGTCTTTTTGGTGTGACTTTGGGCGCAACAACAACAACAAAAAAATATTAAAAAATCCAGGGAGGAAAAAAAGAAATAAAAATCCGAGGAAAAAAAGAAAATCCAGAGAGAGAGAAAAAAAAAGAAAAAAAAAAAGAAAAAAAAAAAAAAAAGAGCGAGGGAAGGCAAGGCGATCCCTGCGGAGATGAAAGGCTGGATGCGAAGAGGTCTCCTGGTGACAAAGGCCACCCCCGGCTGGTGACAAAGGCCACCCCCGGCTGGTGACAAAGGCCACCCGCGGCAGCGATGGTGCTGCGCTCTAACCCGGGCATCGTTCTCTTGTGCTCTTTCCTGCCCAGTGACTACATCATCGAGGAGAAGACGGCCGTGCTGCAGAAGCGGGAGCATGAGGGCTTCGGCTTCGTCCTGCGAGGGGCCAAAGGTGAGCACGGAGATTCCCGGGATTTTGGGGCTTTTTCCGCGTTTTTTCCAGGTTTTTTTGGTTTTTGTTTTTTTTTTTTCGGTTTTCCCGGGAAGCGTGGCGGTGCTGGCGCGGCGGGAGAGGCGCCGCTGGAGGGGCTCCGAGGGGGGATCGGGTTGGGGCGGTGGCGTGGAGAGGGGTTGGGGGTTTTGGGGGGGCTTGGTGCCTGGAATTTTTTGGGAATTTTCAGTTTGTTTCCATGAGGGAGTGAACGGCACCTGCTCGGCTCGGGATCCTCATTCCCGGCCATCCTGGGGGGCTCCAAAGGGATTTTATTCCCTGGATTTATCTGGTTCAGTGCTGTGTCCTGCTGCTGTCGTGGCTCGCTCACGTTTTTGGGGGATTTTGCTGCTGGTGCTGCTGGAATTTTTGAGAATTGTGGCTCCTTTTCCCTGAGGGATGAACAGCTCAGGATTCTCATTCCCAGCAATCTTGGGAGGCTCCAAAGGGATTTTATTCCCTGGTTCTGTGCCTTGTCCTGGTGCTGAGTCTTGGAATTTTGGGGGGTTTTGGTGCTGGTGCTGCTGGTGGAGGCTTGGAATTTTTAGGAATTGTGGCTCCTTTTCCCTGAGGGATGAACAGCTCGGGATTCTCATTCCTGGCAATCCTGGGGGGCTCCAAAGGGATTTTCCTCCCTGGATTTATCTGGTTCAGCGCCGTGTCCTGCTGCCGTCCTGGCTCTCTGACATTTTGGGGGGATTTGGGTGCTGCTGGTGGCTTGGAATTTTTGGGAATTTTCAGTTCTCTTCCCTGAGGGAATGAACAGCTCCTGCTCAGCTCAGGATCCTCATTCCCAGCAATCCTGGGGGGCTCCAAAGGGATTTTATTCCCTGGTTCTGTGTCGTGTCCTGCTGCCATCGTGGCTCTCTCAGAATTTTTGGGCTTTGGTGCTGCTGCTGCTGCTGGTGGTGGCTTGGAATTTTTAGGAATTGTGGCTCCTTTTCCCTGAGGGATGAACGGCTCAGGATTCTCATTCCTGGCAGCCCTGGGGGGCTCCAAAGGGATTTTCCTCCCTGGCTCCTTCAGTGTCATGGTCTGAGGTTGTGGATTGGGATTTTAGGGGGTTTTGGTGCTTGGAATTTTTGGGAATTTTCAGTTCACTTCCCTGAGGGAATGAACAGCTCCTGCTCAGCTCCAGTGCCTCATTCCCAGCGATCCCGGGGGCCTCCAAAGGGATTTTCCTCCCTGGTTCTGTGCCGTGTCCTGGTCTTGGAATTTTGGGGAGTTTTGCTGCTGCTGGAATTTTTGGGAATCGTGGCTCCTTTTCCCTGAGGGATGAACAGCTCAGGATTCTCATTCCCAGTAATCCTGGGGGGCTCCAATGGGATTTTATTCCCTGGATTTCCCTGGTTCTGTGCCGTGTCCTGCTGCCATCGCGGCTTTCTCGGAATTTTGGGGCTTTGGTGCTGCTGGTGGCTTGGAATTTTTGGGAATTTTCAGTCCTCTTCCCTGAGGGAATGAACAGCCCCTGCTCAACTCCGGATCCTCATTCCTGGCAGCCCTGGGTGGCTCCAAAGGGATTTTTTTCCCTCATTCCATCTTTTCCTTTCCCACTTTTTCTGGGGGTTTTTGCTGTGGGATTTTGGGGGAATTTCCCCTCCTTTTCCCAGTGGGAATGAGCGACCCCTGCCCAGCTCCATCCATGGATTTTTGGGCTTGGAATACCCAGAGCTTTTCCCTGGATTTTTGGGGAGGGTTGAGAGTTTTTGGGATCCCTGGGGAAAACCAGGAGAGCTTTTCCTGCTGCTCCCACCCTGGAGCTCATCCCGAGGTTCTCCCAGGGCCAGGATCTTTCCTGGGAGCTTCCCTTGGCTCCTTTGGCCAGAATTCCAAGCAAAAAAAAAAAAGATTCCCTTGGAAACTTGGGAATGTTCCCCTGGATTTAGGGAAGAGGAGGCGGGAGAAGCTCGGGATGGAGCGACCTCTCCACCCCCAGCATTCCCAGGAGCTGAGGGACAGTGGGAGGAAAGCTGGGAAGAGCTGGAATGGGATTTTTCCAGGAGAATTCCTGGATTTCCATCCTTCCCTCCCTTCTCCCAAGCTTTGCATCCCAGTGGGAGTTTTGCTCCCATCCCCTGTGGATTTTCCCACCTGTGGAACACCAAGTTGGAAACTTCAGGCCCCAAAATGGCATCCCTGGGGAATTTTTTTTTTTTCCGGGGTCAATCCCACAACTTTTGTATTGGAAAAACTGGGAAATTTGGGGAAATTTAATCCCATTCCCTGATTTTTCCACCCTTTTTTTTTTTTTTGTTCCCTTCTTGGCTCTCCTGCCATTCCCATTTTCCCTTCTTGTGCTGAGGCTGAGGGAAGCTCTCAGACTGGGCGCGTGGCTCTGTGGGATTTGGGAATTCTGTGGGATTTGGGAATTCTGTGGGATTTGGGAATTCTGTGGGATTCGGGAATTTTCCAGGACACGGGAAGCTCATGGATGCAGAGGGGTCCTGGCATGGAAGATCCAGAATCTGGGAATGCTCCCTCTGGTGCAGCATTCCCAAATTAGGGAACTGGCTCGGAACCCCCCCATTTCCCAGCCCCTCATCCTGGAATTCCGTGAATTTTAGGCCGGGATTCTGTGGATTTTAGGCCAGAATTCCATGGATTTTAGGCTGGGATTCTGTGGATTTTAGCCCAGGATTCCATGAATTTTAGGCCGGGATTCCATGGATTTTAGGATGGGAATTGGCCCCGTCCATGGCACCACTGCTCCCTTTGGATTTTCCTGGGAAGCCTCTGCAGGCCTGTGGGGAAAGGATGGAAAAGGGGCTGGAAAAGGCGGGGCTGGGATCATTCCAGGCAGGGCAGGAGGGTGGATTTGGGATGATCCTGGGAGGAATTTGCTCTTCCTGTTGCAGAGTTTCCCTGGAATTTTCCCATTCCTTGCCCATCCCTGGGAGCGCTTCCAGGGAAAGGCTCTGCCCACCCTGGGCTCCTCCCCAGCCCATCCCAGCTCCCAAGGGGAGCATCCCGTGGATCCCATGGATCCCATCCCTTCCCAATGATCCCATGGATCCCATCCCATGCCACGGATCCCATCCCATCCCAGGGATTTGAGTTGATCCCATTTATCCCGCTCCCTGCAGCTCGTGGAGCTGGGCTTTCCTCCCATCCGACCCCTTGGGAATTCCCAGGGAATCTGTGGCTCTTCCTGGAGTTCTCCAAGGCCAGCTGGGATCCTGGGATATCACCATGGAATGGGATGAGCTCGGAGCTCCCTTCCCACCCCACCCATTCCATGATTTCTGGATTCCATGGATAGCTCATGATTTGATGGCTATTCATTCCCTTCATTGGGATTTTTAATTTGGATTTGGATCTGTCCTAAAATCCAAATCAAGGGAATGAATCCCAGTTCTTGGTGGATGGGATGAACTCCCCTTGGTTTGGCTGGAGAGGACCGGGTGATTCCTGAAATTCCCGAAATTCCAAAGATTTTTCCATTCCTGGGGATCCCATCCCAAGAGAAAGGAGGAGAGGGAACGGCCTCAAGCTGGTCTGGGGGTTGGATATTCCAGGTGGGAATTCCTGGAGCTTGCTGGGATCTGTGGGATCAATGGATCCTTTGGGAATTCCCAGAGCTTGCTGGGATCTGTGAGATCAGTGGATCCTCTGGGAATTCCCGGAGCTTGCTGGGATCTGTGGGATCAATGGATCCTTTGGGAATTCCCGGAGCTTGCTGGGATCTGTGGGATCAGTGGATCCTCTGGGAATTCTCGGAGCTTGCTGGGGTCTGTGGGATCAATGGATCCTTTGGGAATTCCCTGGGTTTGGAACTCTCTGGGATCCCTGGGATGGGGATCTGCTCCAACTGCCTGAGCACTCCAGGGCTGACCAGGATGGGATTTGGAGCTTCCAGGATGGGATTTGGTGTCCCCAGGATGGGATTTGGTGTTCCCAGGATGGAATTTTGTCCCTCCAGGATGGATTTTGGTGCTCCCAGGCCTTCCTGGTGACCCAGCTCTGCCGGGGCTCCTCCCACAGCTGCCTCTGGAATTCCAGCTGGGAATTGTGTGAATTTAAATCTAGGAATTCCCAACTCCCGAACCAGAGCCGTGGTGGCTCCTCAGGGGGCTCCAACGGTGCTTCCCGGAATTCCGAGTCCAGAGTTTTGGTGGGAAAGGCTGAACCTCTTGGGCAGGGAATTCCCCTCATTCCTGTGGGGAATTCCTGGATTTAATTCCCAACTTTTCAGTTTGGTTCTCCTGTTGGATGGGAGACTCTTCCCATGGGATTTCCTCCTTTAGGGATGGATTTTCCATGGATTTCCACACCTGGAGCGTTCCCTGGGTTGGGATTGGTTCCAAACTGGTTTCGGGAGCTGGGAGAGGTGGGTCAGGATTCCCAGGATTTGCTGGGATCAGGGATGTCCTTCTCCTCTTCCTTCTCCATCCCCAGGGGTTGGAAAACCTGGGATTAAAAATTCCCAAGGCCAGGACAGGGCTTGTAGCACCCTGGGATAGCGGGAAGTGTCCAAGGGTTGGATTTGGGTGGGATTTGGGTCTTTCTGATCCTCGGAGGAGGCCACAGGATAAGCAGGGATTGAATCAGCTTCCCTCTGGAAAACTGGGAATGTTCTCCTGGAGGAGGGAAGGCTCCAGGGAGAGCTTCCAGAACATTCCAGGGCCTAAAGGGGCTCTGGGAGAGCTGGAATTTGGGAAAGGGATGGAGGGACAGGAGACAGGGAATGGGGAAAGGGGGGAGTGGGGTGAGATTTTGGGAAGGAATTCCTGCCTGGATCTGTGGGAGTGTCCAAGGAAAGGTTGGAGCACCTTGGGATGATGGGAAGTGTCCCCGTGTCCCTTTGTCCCCTCCTGGATGAAGTTCTGCTATTGGAATAAATTCCATAGGGAGACAGTTTCCAATTCCTGGGGCGTTTTCTCCTTCGGCGCTTCCCAAATCCTGGATCACGACGTGCACCCAGCGTGGGCTGGTGCCTCCCAGCCCCCGGGAAACGCCTGGAAAAGCGCCTGGAATGACACACGGATCACTCAGGGGACGGATTGGCACGGGGTGGGATCCGTGGGAAGCGAGAATTCATCCCAGAGAATCCATGGAAGTGTCCAAGGCCGGGTCGGACACTCAGAACATCCTGGGGTAGCGGGAGATAAAAAACCTGGAAGGATCCGGGGAGGGTTTGGAGAGCGCTCCGAGATTCCGACGGGATGTCTAAAAATAGGGATGAGCTGTCAAGCGCTTTGTCACCTCTCCCGGGAAAGGCAGGAATCGTGGAAAGCTGTTGGTGGGAAGCAGCTGAGAAGCTTCAGCACATGGAGAGGTGGCAGGGAAAGGTTCCCCGGGTGTGATCCGTGCCCGAGTGGAAAAATCCCGCCTGAAAAATGTGGGAAAAAAGCGGAGAGAGGAGGAAAATCTGGGATCCGGGCGGAGCGGGAGGCTGGGATGTGGCGGGAAGGGAGGGGAACGTTGGGAATGTCGCTGGAAGGACATCAAAGGAGAGGTCACCGGGGTCACCTCAGGGATCTGGGCTCCATCAGCTCCTAAAATTCTGGTTTTTGGGATAATTCGGAGGGATGAGAATTTCTCCTGGCTCCTGATCCGCTCCTGGATTTGGGAATGAGGAGACCCTGTGGGGAGGGCTCGGCTGGAAGGGAGAGGGATGAGGGAAACCCTGGAATGAGGAAGGCAGGAGGGATTTCATGGATGAGTTTTCCTCAGGCTGGGCTGTCCCAGCGGGAATTTCTCCCGTTTTCCTGAGCTTTTGTGGCTCCAGGCAGATCCTCTGGATCCTTCCGGGAGCTGAAGGTTCGGGATCGACCCGGGGTGGAATTGATGGATCCTGGGAGTGGAAACCCTTGGAAAACTTGGGAAAAAGGGGATCTTGGGGATGGGCTGTGAGGCCCTTCCCAGGCAGGCCGTGCCAGGGCTGGGGAATTCTGGAATCCTGACCCATGGGATGCCTCGGGAAGGGCTCGGAGCCCCCCCTGCCAGGGCTGCGTGCAGGGAGAGGCCGGGAACAGCGGGATCAGCCCCGGGCTGGGGCCAGGGGAGCTCTGCTGGGATGGGGCAGGGATGGGGAATGTCCCTCTGGCTCTGCACAGCTCCTGCCAGGAGCCAGCGGGGATCGGGATCTGCTCCCGGGAATGAGCCCCGGGAAAAGAGGGAGCGGCCTCAGCCCGCGCCAGGGGAGCTCAGCCGGGAGATCCGGGATCATTTCCCCACGGAAAGGGGCTCAGGGCCTGCCAGGGCTTTGGGGTCCCAGCCCTGGAGGTGCCCAGGGAATCCCTGGATGTTGACTCGCTCCGAGCAGCTCTTCCCCCTATCCCAGAGGGCTCCAGCCTGGTGGATTTTCTCAGGGAATTGATGGAGTTCCGATCCTTGGAAGTGTCCAAAGCACCTGAGGATATTGCGCTTGGGAAAGGGGGGCCGGGGGGGCTTTGGGAGCACTGGGAATGGTTGGATCCCATGGGATTATCCCAGGGATTTCCCAGCCCAGATGATTCCCTGGCTCCATCTTGGATTCCATCGTTGGTTCCATCTTGGATTCCATCGTTGGTTCCATCTTGGATTCCATCATTGGTTCCATCTTGGATTCCATCGTTGGTTCTTTCATTGATTCCATCATTAATTCCATAATTGATTCCATGATTAGTTCCATTATTTATTCATTCCATTATGGATTCCATTGTTGATTCCTTCATTATTTCCATCATTATTTCCATCATTATTTCCATCATTGTTTCCATTATTGGTTCCATTATTGGTTCCACCTTGGATTCCATCTTGGATTCCTTCATTGGCTCCTTCATTGATTCCATCATTAATTCCTTGATTGATTCCTTCATTATTTCCATCATTGATTCCATCTCGGATTCCATCTTGGATTCCTTCACTGAGGTGGGAACAGGGACAGGACAAAGGGACACAACCTCAAGCTGTTCCAGAGTGTCTCCAGTTTGGATAATGGGAAAATGCCCTCCTGGAATCCCCATTCCCGGTGGGATTCAAATCCATGTGGATGCTGCACTGGGGAATATGGATCGGGGGTGGCCTTGGCAGGGCTGGGAATGGTTGGATTTGATGTTCTTGAAGGGATTTTCCAACCCAAACGACTCCATGATTCCATGCTTGGATTCCATGCTTGGATTCCATCTTGGATTCTGTGATTGATTCCATACTGGGATGCCATGCTTGAATTCCAACTAGGATTCCATCTTGGATTCCATTATTGATTCTGTGATTGATTTCATCTTGGATTCCATCATTGGTTCCATCTTGGATTCCATCTTGGATTCTGTGATTAGTTCCATCTTGGATTCCATCTTGTATTCCATCATTAGTTCCATCTTGGATTCCATCTTGGATTCCGTGATTGATTCCATCTTGGGTTTCATAATGGATTCCATGTTGGATTCCATTTTTGATTCCATGCTTGGATTCCATGCTTGGATTCCATCATTGATTCCATCTTGGATTCCATCATTGATTTCTTCTGGGATTCCATCATTGATTTCATCTTGGATTCCATCTTGGATTCTGTTATTGGTTCCATGCTTGGATTCCATCTTAGATTCCAACTAGGATTCCATCATGGATTCCGTGATGTATTCCATCTTGTATTCCATCGTTAGTTCCATCTTGGATTCCGTGATGGATTCCATCTTGGATTCCATGATTGGGGTGGGAACAGGGACAGGACAAAGGGACACAGCCTCCAGTTTGGATAACTGGAAAATTCCCTCCTGGAGCCCCCATTCCCACTGGGATTCAGGCCCATGTGGATGCTGCACTGGGGGACGCGGATCGGGGCTGTCCTCAGCAGTTGAGCTCCAAGGCTTTTCCAACCTCCATGACTTTGGGAATGCTGGGGGCCTTCCCTGATCGGAATTTCCTTGGAAATCCCTCAATTCCCCTTTCCCACTGTGTTTTCCAGCCGAGACCCCGATCGAGGAGTTCACGCCCACGCCGGCATTCCCAGCACTGCAGTACCTGGAATCCGTGGATGTGGAAGGAGTCGCCTGGAGAGCGGGATTGCGCACGGGGGACTTTCTGATCGAGGTGAGCTCCTCCTGCCCAGGGATTTTGGGGAATTTCCCAGGAATTTGGGAATTCTGGATCAGGAGGATCCAGAGTGCTCCAGGTTGTGGAACTTCCAGAGGTTCTTTGGGTGTGGATCCAAAGGGTTCTCGGTGTCCTCCGGGTGTGGATCTGGGAGCTTCCAGGAGCTCCTGAGGTGTGGATCAAGAGGGTCTGGAATTCTTCAGGTGTGGATCAGGAGGGTCTGGAATTCTCCAGGTGTGGATTCAGGAGGGTCTGGAATTCTCCAGGTTTGGATCAGGAGGATCTGGAATTCTCCAGGTGTGGATCAGGACGGTTTGGAATTCTCCAGGTTTGACTCAGGAGGATCTGGAATTCTCCAGGTGTGGCTCAGAAGGGTTTGGAATTCTCCAGGTGTGGATCAGGAGGGTCTGGAATTCTCCAGGTGTGGATCAGGAGGATCTGGAATTCTCCAGGTGTGGATCAGGAGGATCTGGAATTCTCCAGGTGTGGATCAGGAGGGTCTGGAATTCTCCAGGTGTGGATCAGGAGGGTCTGGAATTCTCCAGGTGTGGATCAGGACGGTTTGGAATTCTCCAGGTTTGACTCAGGAGGATCTGGAATTCTCCAG
>VZUI01059163.1:0-40069 GCA_013401135.1 Cettia cetti
ATGGATGGATGGATGGATGGATGGATGGATGGATGGATGGATGGATGGATGGATGGATGGATGGATGGATGGATGGACGGATGGATGGCAGCTGACCAGACTGGGTGTAGCAGTGGGGAACAGAACAACACGGACCCTCTTATGCATCCAAAGGAGATCCCTTTATTGTAGAAATCACCCTTTTAATGTCTTTAATCTCTACCCAACATAACTGAAACCAAACTCAATAGAAAGAAGGACACCCATTGGCCGGCCCCACTGCAGTGCTGCTGTCCATGCGTTCTACCATCCAATCACCTTTCTTCTTATATGTTGCCGATTCGTCCCTCCAGCCAATCACAATCTCAGTTTCAGCTGTCACCCAACTGGCTCTCTCCTCACTCCTAACACTCCTCAATGTCCAACCATCCAGCCTGCAGCTGTGCCTTTCCCATGGGGCCTTCTGGTCAGCATAACCCCAAAACACTTTTACAATTCTAATCCCATATCCTACAACTGGGGAGCAGATCCCCTGCACTTCCATAGTGTAGAGGGTGGGGAGGAAGAGGTTTTGGGAAAGGAGGTGGGGGTGCTGACCCACCAGGTTCAATCCCTCTCTCTCACTTGCCAGCAGTTTTGGAGGACAGGGTCAGGTGACTTTAGGCAGCATCCTGACCCTGATTCCAGACAGGATGGAAATGCAGGAGCTTCCATAGCTGGTCCTACCTTGCTGCCTCACCCTAGACTCTGGGGCTGGAACTCCTACTGTCCTCTGTCCCTGCAGAATCTTATGCACACTCAGATGTCTCTTTCCAGCTGCACTCCACTTGGAGCAAATTGCAATTCTTCCCTGGGCTTCCCCACAACCACATCTATTTACACAGATATTAAAATGTACACCAAAGAATGAAAGTCAGGCCTAGATTTAGGAATTCAAGAGACTGTTGTCTGAATCCCTACTAACATTTTTAGGTCACATACTGCATTCAGCCTACCAAGCCTTGATCCTCTAATCTCTCCACACGTTGAACTTCCATTGACTTTAACCTGCCCAGCCATATGCTTTAAAGCCAATCTCCCCCAATTATTGCACCACGTGAAGCCCCCCTGGACCTCTAAATCTTTCAAGAGGTTTGTAATTTGGTACATTCCCTAAGGAAAATTTGGAAGGGGTCCAGGGAACAAGGCTTATTTAGGAGACAGGAGAATATATCTTCTGAAGAAATGGCTCCAAGACCTTAACATGTTGGGCCGTGAAAAAGGAGCAGGTGAGATAGGATTTAATTACAGTGTACAAGTACCTAAGGGTAGAACACAGAACTAGGTCTGGATCTCTAGCAATAAGGTAAAATATGAGGTCATGGGCTGAAATTGAAGTGTATATCTCCCAGCAGAAGGCTTCCCTGCATATGTAACAATCTGGCAGACAAGGTAGTGGAAACTGGTAGTAGATGCAGGAACCAAATTATTACCACTGCAGTGTGACCAGGTGGCACTGCTGATGGTTCTTGTCAGTTAAAAGTGGCTCTTTTTCTGTATTTCAATCTACTGTGCTATTTTAAGAGACTTCTTCAAAACTGGGCTTCTGGAGATTAAAAATAGATGCAATATTTAAAGGCTAACTGTAAGAAATACGTAGTTATTTTTTCATTAACTGCTTTGAAGTTTATGTACATAGTATGGTAGGTCTGGCAAAATGGCATCACTCCCTCTATAGTCTGGTGCTGCACAAGAACACAGTTAATTCTGTGCAATTCTGGTGAGCTTCTGGCAGGTGAAAAGTAAAGTTTTTATGACATCGCATATAGTAATGTGGAACTGACATTAATGGGAATTCCATTCTATTAATATTTATGCAGTGGGGGAAAAATAAGACATCCAATCTGGGAGCTGAGCACAGCTTGGGAAGTATGAACTTAAGCTTCCTTCAAAAAAAAAACCCAAACAAGGTGCCTGTCCACTAACTTGCAATGGTTTGTGTCAAAGTTTTTGAATCAGATTGTTCAGAAAATAGCCCAGTCTCACTGGTGCCTCCAACTTTGAAAAATACCAGGGTTTGTGGATGCAACAGGGACATTGGTCTGCCCTTTTGCAAGCTGAGTGGCTTCATTTTCAGCCATTTCCAATCACTTAATCATCTACTAATGAAAAAGCTACTCAGAGAAAAGGTTAATGTGCGATTTAAGTTGGATTTATAGGTCATCAATAAGCAAGTTATTTTAGGCAGTCTACACCAGTGTTGCAAGTTTCCTAAGCAATGTTTAGAGTTGATTTATTCACTCCACCAGAAGCGTGAGAAAATAATGAGTAAGGCAGCACTTCTTTCTGCCAATATCGCTGTGTATGCTCTGTCCATTTATTTTTTTTAATGGCAAATCCCATTAACAAGTTTGATAGACTAATCCCAAGACTACAGCATCTGTAGATTGATTGGGGATGGGGCATCCCTCGGACCTCTACATCCTTCAAAGGTCCCTGCCGAAGTACTGAGACTTTGATTGCTTGCCACAGCTTCTCAGAGGACTGCACTGGTCCCCTCTAGAAATGGAAATGTGACAAGCTAAATCCAGAGCTCCCAGGAGATCGGTTTTGGTGTCTCATGGTGGAATGTGTGCTTCTGGGCTGGACAGTCTCAGTGAGATTCAATTGGGCAGCAAAGATAACCCATCAATAATTGTCAACCTAAGCTCCTTCTGCTGTCCCTGGGGAGAGACAGACTCTTCTAATTCACAGCTTATTTTCAGAAAAAACAGTGAAAACTGGTCGCACAGGCTGTGCCTATGTTTCCAAGCTTGGATTAAGGAGTAACAGTTTTGTCCTCTCTGTGGCTTTCCTTGACACTTCTGTTCCAAGACAAGTTAAGTAAAACTGAAATTGGCATCTACCAGGCTCAGGTTTTTTCATCCAGTATCTGTGATAGAAATAATAATATTTAAAATTTTGTTATTAATGCTTCTCTATAAATTTTGTTAATTTTCTAGCGCAGAGACTATTTTCTCTAAGGTTTGGACTGGTGAATAGCAGAAATCATAGCTTAGACCTTGCAAGACAATTTAACATTTCAAAGTATATTTCACTGCAGATCAGGACTGGAATAACATTGTTAATTTCTTCAAAACAGGAATTCCTGAAAGAGTTCATAAAAAATACCTTCTTCTAAAATTAGTTTCTTTTATTTCAGAAAAGGCATTTTATTAATGCTGGGAAAATTCCTCCCTAGATTAATTTAAAAAAAAAAAAAAAAAGGAGGAGCTAGAATATTTGACCTATTGTAGTGGTTTGGTTTGGTTTGGTTTGGTTTTATCACAGTTTTTCTCACAGTTCCATGGAAAGAATTTTTTAATAAATAGACTTTGAATAGCTTTAATTTTTATTCCATCCCATCTCCTCACATCTTTCCTCAGATCTTGTAGCCATGCTAAAACCACTACTACATCTAATTTTATTTTGCAGCTCAAATTGATTAATTCCCTGTGTGCACCAGTCAATAAAATGAATAATGCAGCAATGACACTTTTTACAAAAAGTTCGAAGTATTTATACAGATTGTTTTATTAGATATCTATAAAATCTAGTTATATTAATCAACTCTAACAAAATGCAACTAGACAGCAGAGCCATAAACATGACAAACCAAGACTTTGTGAGCCTCAGCAGAAGACACACCTCAGCAATCTGTTTTGCTCTGACTCAGCCAGTCATTTGGAGCAAACCACTGTGTTTAATCCTTTGTTGTTGTTGTTGTTGCTCTTTGGTGTGGTATCATCTGAAGAACTGTCTTTAATAACTACAGTAAATAAGAGCTGAGTAGCTAATGGAGAAAAAGAATATCTCTGACCAAGAGACTTCTCATGGAAGAAATTCTAGATTCAGTTATTATAGCAAATAGTTCCCTTTGACCATATAGTTTATTTCACTAGGGAAATTGTTTTATGTTAAGGTAGTAAAAGAAGCTTGGTGACAACATCTTTTGCCAAAAAGAGCTGCATACCTCTGGAGAGCAGTTTTCCAGAATTATTTTTTTTTAAGGGTAAACATGGTGACAGACTGAGAATTACTTCACAAGGTGCTCTGAGGGTAAAATTCAGTCCTGTTTCTATTGACACATTAAGTAAGATAAAGTGAAAATGTAAAGGTTTTTGTCTTTAAATTGGATGTAATTTTTCATTCCAGATGTTTAAAGGTGTAAAATGTTGTAGAAATTATGTACATAGCCTTTTCTTTTTTTGTTTCCTCCATGGTCTTTCCTCCATAGCTGTGATACTTTTTTTGTTGAGTACTTTATGGAATCTTGGAAAAGAAGCTCTAACATAGAAAATGTCTTTCAGTAGATGGAATTACCTTCATTTGAACGAATCGGGTTTAATTAATTTCTGGCTGAGAATAAGCAATTTTTTACTCTTCAAAATAGACTGAAAATCTACTTAGAAGAAAGAATGATATTGAATACATAATATCAAACTGTGGGGTTGCATTGACCTATCAAAACTTTGCAAATAGTTATTTTAGGTGGCTGAAGTAGTTTGAATGAGTTAAAGGATACAAATCTCACCTAAGTCAAAATGCACAAAGAAACATAAGGTAGTAATTATCTGAATGTATTCCCACAAGATCACTAAAAATATTTTCATCTATATTTTGAAATTATATTTGCTTCCTGTTTCCACCTGAATTTAGAATGGCCAACCTCCCTGGAACATCCTCATGTCTTTAGTATCAAGGCACAACTCAGTAATGCTTTTATGGGTTTTTAAAATGCTTTTAAATGCTTTTTAAAAATCATCCCGGATGTGACAGTAAAATTAGCATTTTGTGATGGATCAGTATTTCTAAAGCCTTCAGCCAGCCTCATGAGCCTCTAGGGGCTCACAGGCCAACATTTGTGTTTATTTATGCCCATCATGATCTGCCTTCTGTATGGTCGTTGGTGTTTTCCATAGTTCCTTGTGCCATGCCACGTTCAGAGTTATAGGCTGTGGGTTCCTTGGGCAGGGACTCATTCCTGTGAATTTACTGCACTTCACACAATAAAGAACAGGTTCTTTATGTGGCGTCCTGGCTCTACCACAATATAAATAACTTTTTTTTTTATATTGGCACAACTCCTTTGAGCCAAAGGAGAAGTCACAAAAAATAGGCAGTGAAGAAGCAAAGATTTCATCACTTTAAAATCATGTCGTGTGAAGCATGTCTTTCTATAAGATGTCATCCAGAGAAAGCAAGAACAATATTTTGAGAATTCTACTAATTTTTTTAATCCACATCAGCCTACTCTTAAACACATTCTGGATCTTTTAATGTATTGACATAGCAGCAAAAAAAATCCTGCCTTTGGCCACATTTTTAAAGCCACAGATCCAACAGATATGATGCTTCTAGTAAATTGACGGGGGAGATGTGAGAGTGGTTTAGATGATTCATATTATTCCTCTGGGCAGAGTCTCCACTCAGAGTTCTCTGAGTCAACTTTGGTGTTCCCTTACTGGGAGACAGGGCATTTTTAGAAAACACCATTTTGGGGCTAAAGCGACTCTCTTGTTATAAAAGCCCCCTGGCACTGACAAATGTTTAGCTCCCTTCAATAGGGAAGCTCCCTATGCATGCCAGCTAAACCCAGTGTGTTGCTTCTGAGTCATCTTTGCATCAGATCTTAATTTCTGAATTTCTGCTTTTAGTACTTTAAGCACCAATTAACTCAGTTTCTACGTGTCCTTGCTTTTGATCCCCGGGTTCATCAGTGCCGCCTGTTCACTGGCTTCCATTCTGCTTTACACGTGAAAGCAGACCTGCTGGCTGGCCTAGCATGGGCACTGGGGCCTGAGCAGTGCCAAGACTTGGGGCCGGTGGCTCCCAGTGCTTTGGCCCATCTGTCCCCAAGCCACGGCAAGACCCACCCAGTGACCTGTGCTGAGAGCAGCCCAGGCTGTGAATAAAGCAGGATTTTCTTTCCTGGGAGCAGATCTTCTGCTTAATGACATTCATTAACTCAGAACAAATGCTACTCTAATGGCAGCAGCAAAAGAGGCTTCTCATTGCCCAGGAGCTGGAACATTTGCTTTATAGACCCACTGTCTAAAACACTGTTCATACTTTTCAGGAAAGTCCATCTTTCTGGACTTTCACAAGTCTATCCTGTGAAGCCACCAGGCTTCAACATCCTCTGGCATGGCACAATCCTCCTGCCAGTAACAAACACTACTCTGAAACAGAGATGAGATTTACAAGGCTAAACCTAGTGAGCAAGGTACCAGGGTCTTTGGCCTGTTATGAGAAGAACCTCCCTAGAAAGGCCCTGCTCCTTGCTCCCATTTATCTATTTTTTGTAGTTATTGGTGATGCTGAGGCTCACAGTCTTTCTAAGATGGGCTGAGTTATGGCTCCACGTGTAACTCATGTAGAGCATGAGCTCACTCATTCTCTGGTCAGTGCCAGATCACTTAAAGTAACATATAGCTCAGAAATATCAACCTTTACCCTAAATCTAAGGCATTTCCAACTTCCTGTGAAAGCAAAGCCTTCATCTTAATCCATGTGAGCCATGCCCAAATCCCTCTTTCTCTGTACTAGACAATTTTGTCCTTTCCTTGGGTCCTTTCTTTTAGACTTTTTGCTCACTTTACAAGTCAAGACAGAGGCGCCTAATAACAGATGCTGTTCATGTTCAACAAGTTTACAAATCCGTGATCCAGGAACCTCCAGAGTCAAGCAGCTTGTCCTGCTGAAAGCAGCTGTGCCTGAGCTGCCTGCTGCCTGTCTCTGGGCTGCCCTGTTTCTAGAGGTGGTGGGGAGTCATGGGCCATGGGCAGCTCCCTCCTGCCTGCCCAACGAAAGCTGCATGGAGAGTCCTGTCCTTGCTTTCAAAGTATCATTGACTGCAGAGCATCCACCAAGAAAAGAGAAGCATCAGGAGCACCAAGGTGTTTGACATAAATAGGAGAAAGGAAACCTGAAGAGGTTTCTCTGCATCACTAGTGGTCAGTTTACCTCTGCTGTCCCAGCCAGTTCTGCAGGCTGCAGACACTTCTAAGCTCCTCTGCACTTCTGTGGCAGTGATTTCTCACGTATCTTTTGGGAGAGGGGAAAAAAAATTGAAGGCATTTAATTTAGCCCCTGTTTCAGGTGAAATGTAGAAGCACCTAGTGTTTTGAAATTCCTAAGTCTCATACCAGCTGTTACAGAGTGAGAGGCACTCAGTATTGCTGAATTCATAACAGGCACACAAACATGTGACTACTTACCTTCACTTGTGTGCTCCTGCTTGTCATAAGCTCCTCAAATATGCATTAGTGAGGCACACTCCCATATGGAAAAAGTTGTGCAAAATAAAGCTATCAAGTTTTCTTGAAAGAAATGGAAACAGAGAATTCAAAAATCGCGAAATTAGTGTAATTTTATTTCTTTAATTACCAGTTCTTTAAGTACCTGTCAGAGTAAACTGAAATCTTGCCACACAGATGTTAATTTGAGATAAAGCAGTGTTTGATAAAGAGCATTTACTCTAATTGTCATGGCCATGTATGAACAGAGTACACATGCTTGAGGGAACCTTCCTTGTCATTAATACCCCTTAAAATAGAACTTTCACAGTCTGGTAGGCATTTCTGGAGTAGTATTTAAACTGTCTCTGAAGAATTGCTTTCATATACACTATTTCACTGACACCATTACATAAAAACTCTCCCAAAACAAATCCTGGAAGTTAGTAGTCCCAATATTCTATCTTGCTTGCATAGGTTAAAGCTCATAACTGAGAGAGTTATTTTGGACATACACAATACTGACAATGTCTTCAGCCTGAAGAATGCAAATGAATGGTGGACACTGGTGCTTTCCCATATATCTACGTTGTATAGGGAAATGGGGTGTGGTAAGGGGGCTTTGTAGCAGTAAACACATAGCAGGTAAACTCTAGGGCACTCTGCCTCTTGCTCTGAGAAGAGGAAACTCAACAGTATTTCAGGCAGAAGCTCATAAAAGCCTTCTACTAGCCTGTACCCTCACAGGCATGGTGTTTATTTAGGGTACTTTCAAGTATCTTTGGAATTGTTTATGTAAGTTAACATTTCTTTACTTAGCTGAAGGTCATCTATGACAAGAATTTACTAAAAGTTTAATGTTGCCAGGTAGGTACTGCATCCAAATTAAAGGGAAGCTGAACCTTTTGCAAAATTACACAATTAGAGGTAAATAACTCACACCAAAGCAACGTTAATTGCTTATCACAGCACGCAGTCAAAGATTAACATGTCTTGTTTCACCATTCCCTTTCCTGTATTGCCACATCCTTCCCTGCCTGTCTCATGTGCAGGGTGCAGCAAGAAATCCCAGGCTACAGAATGGTGGGAACAAGTCACTAAAATCCATATGGTAATATACATTTTCAGCAGGAGCAAGGTGAAGGTCTGCCAAGCAGCTCTCAGTCTGATACTTGTCAATCTCTCACTGCAATGGAAACCCCTAGGAATATAAAACACAACAGCCTTCCCAATGATTTAAAGGCATTACAGAAATGCATTATAGCAAACACATAGGGAGTACATCCCAGGTTGTCTAATAAGCAGAGTCCTTGCCTGAGGATTTGCATATGTGCGAATATTCCATTAGTGTATGAGAAGTTATGTTTTCAGAATATAAATATGCTAGAGTGCAATGGGAAAAGGTTAATAAGTACGTTAAGCTGTGAATTATAAGCAATGTTAGAGTGGTGTTAAAATTTTCTCTATATTTATACACAATCTGACTCTGATCAAGGTAGTTAATTTTCATTTGCTGGAGCAACTGAAATTTTAAATTATTACAAATCTTCACTTGTCCATTTATTTGTTATCATGCAGCCTATTTATTGAGCTCAGAGCATGGTTCTTCCAGGGCTTGTTGAAGCCTTGAGGACATATTTTTTGGGAAGTGGCACAGCTAATTTTTTCCTTACAATGCATCCTTGCATTGTTTCTACACAGGGTTCTGTTTTTCCCCACAAAAGGCTAAAAGTAACTCTGCTTTTCACTGCTTTTGGGCATCATCTTGCAAAGTGTGGCTTTACTAAAGCAATGCAGTCCTGTGGTTAATAATACATGGTACCTTTGTGGCTGCAGGCACTGCCATGTATTCACATAACTTCTGGCGATGAAAGATGAACAAGACCGATTCCCTGTTCCCCCACCAGCAAAAAGCATAAAAACTGTTCATTTGCTGCAGTTTAAAGAGGGAGAGAGGTGGCAGAGAAAAACCTGTCAGCAGTAAGTTCCCTGGTGTGGGTGGCCAGAGGCGGTGACATTCCTTGTTCCTTGTCATGGCCACTCTGCCTGCTGTGGGTGGTTTGCAATTTATGCCTGGATGAGGTGTGCAGGGAAGTCTGTATTTCATACAGCTGCTCTGCCCTGTCGTCACTTTGGCTTGGGGAGCCACAGTTGCATTAGCTATAGTCTTTTACCATTTTAAAGCTTCTTTTAAGAACAATGGGGATAAAGACATGTATTAAAAAACAGCCAGAGAGAGCTTGAGGTTTTGAAATTAGAGTGTTTACTGCAAGACACATTTTCCCTTTGGAGAGACACTTTAAAAGTGGCTCACATTTTACAAAAGGAAAAGTCTGTAGCTTTTTGAAGATCAAGCCTCCTTATATATTTAGTGATAAAAAATCAGACTTTAGCCTTAAACTGTTTGTGAGCATTAGGTAGGTGCTTAAACTTAGAGCATTTGTTCTACCATTTTTTTGAGCAGAGAGGCAATAAAACCATAAAATATTTACTTCCTTTTTATACTTTTAAACTAAATATTATGAATGTGGTGGTTATTCCTCAGTGTTAAAATAAGACTTTACATCTAGCATTACAAATATACACTAACACTTTTGACTGGTGATTTACAGTGTCTGAGCCTCATGAAAAATATGATCTGTAACTCCCACTAAGATGGCACAGGCATTCTCAGTCATAAGAGGTCTCTGTTAAAGTTCATGCAATATGCACAGATGAACACACTAGCATTTTTAATGAAAGAATATTGAAACTGAATTTGTGGCGCTTCTAAAACTCAGTCAAAGCAACTAGTCTCTTTTTCTTGTTGCAAGGGGGGAAAATGATTAATTTTGCTACTCTCTGATATCTGAATTAATGACTTACAACATTCTGTAGGAAAGAAAATCTCTTACGTTAACTCAAAACTTTGTACTCATAAAAATTATGGTGAAACACACCACCTCTGTCAGAGATTCATTTATTTGAATAAAGTTGCAGAGGCCCTTGCCTGGCTAGGGGAGGGTGTTGATCATTTGATTTAGTACTTGTATACTCTGTGGAACCTGGACATAACCATTCTGCTTGTTTAGGGACTCAGTAACAGACAGAATTTGCATCAATACCACATTTTCATGGAAATCAGATTAAATTAATTTCATGTTTGTGTGAGCCTTATCCTGCCAGGTAGTTGACATCCCCTTTGATTAAGATTTCTACTTATTTTTTGTTTTTATTTTTAAAAGTTGGAAAGAAATGGCTTATATAGGAAAGGAAAACTAGAAGAAGTTAAAAAATAAGTATTCCTGCACTTTTGCTTTATATGGCTGTTAGACTGCAGATTAAGTGTTTCATGTATTTTTTTCTATTCAAAATCTTAAAAAAAAAAAAAACAAAAAACAAAAAAACCCATGTCTTCTTTATTTGTGGACTACACTTCAGGTGTAGTGGACCTTTTAAAATTTCTAGGAGCATTCACTATTGTATTGCGTAATTTTTCATGGTGGGGTGCTTATTTGCAAAGTCCACCCCAGGCAGTTTCAGTCTGCATAGAGGAAAGATGTCACAGGTGGAGAAAATCTGAGGAAGTCTCACAAAATAGCATAAGAAGCCAATCTTATGAAGGCTCTAGGGAATAGCTTCAAAAATAACCTCTGAACTTGGCATACTGTTATTGCAGGTATCATGTAAAGACCTGAGTTACTCTTTGGCTATCCCAAAAAAAAGGTGCATCACAGCAGTGTGCCTCAGCTCCACTGCTTCATTATTTGTGAGACCTAGGCTGGTAGGCTTAGAGGTAGTTTAGATATTTTTAGACTACATTTGCGAAACCACTTGAAATGTTTGAGTTTATCCAAAAAAGGAGAGCTGTTACTTGATAAAAAGTGACCCCCTTCTATGGGGAAGGAACATCTGATACCATAAACCTCTTTAATTTAGCAAGCAAAACAAGAAATCAGACTAAGCAGAAATTTGGAATTAAAGAACTGAGACTGGAAAACAGATGACTGTAACTAATTGGAAGATCTCAAATAACAGGAGAAGAAATAACCTAAAAGCAGAAAGGCAAACAGGGAATTTGTTCAAAATAGCTATTCAGGCCTCAAATATGCACCTTGGCTTAAGAAACAATTTCTTTTGTACCTAAATAAAACTTTAGGCATCTCTAAAGCAGCTTTCATTAAGCATTGCTGGATGTTTTGCCTTTGCTCATTTATCTGGGAAAAAAATACAAAACAAAGCTTACCCCCAAAACAGAAAAATTTGAAAAAACTATGACATTCTGTCAAATTAACTGAATACTTAGCAATATAATTTTAAAAATCACAGGGGGAGCAAAAGACAGAAAGGCTGAAAATATTGACGTACTCATCTGAGCACTTTATGCTTGAAGACTTCTTTCTTCTGAAAGCTTTGAAAATTAATCAAAAGAAATAAATATCTCCCAACATAAAATGTTATTGGGGGGGGGTTGGGGTGTTTTGTGGGGGTTTTTTGGGGTGCTTTTTTTGTTTTGTTTTGGGTTTTTTTGTTTGTTTTGTTGGTTTTTTTTTTTCTTATTGAACAAAAATGTATGAGTTTTCCATCAAAAATATGTTGGTTTTGAGGGAAGAGTTCTTGTGCCAAAAAGTGTTGCTTGACAAAATTGTTTGAGCGAGATTCATTTTGGCCTTACTGCACATACAGATAGGGATCACAGGAGGTTCTTCTAAAATAACTTTTGCTCCCTCTGAAATAACTGATCTTCATTGCAGTTGACACAATCCTCCCTTGCTTCCCGTTTATATCTGGTGGACCCAGCAGGTGTTGAGAGGAGGGGTTGCCCTGCAGCATAATTGACATTTATTGCAGGGTCACCATTTCTTTAGCATTCATTACAGACACTGATTAGAGAGGGTGATAAAGACATTGCTGGAGATCAAAGCCCATCTTGGACTAGGGGGAAAAAGCATGCAAAGTAGCATTTTAAATGGATGCATTTATTTAATCTATTCTCTGCTGATATTTTCATGCACATGGCTTAGTGGTATTAGATTCAGAAGGTGTAGCAGAGGCTTTAATTTGCTTCAGTTCTGGTCTAATAAGCATAAAGACACCAGAGGATTCTGAAATACTGAACTCAGAGGTACTCTGACAAACCTTTGTACTCATAATAACAAGAGCTGGTGTGAGCTTATACAATTTAAAACTAATTGCCCAGCCAACATGCTCATTACCATATTGATGCAGTTCATAAATCAAAGCCCTGCCTGTTCAAGCTGTTTACCAGTCTTGCATTAAACAGGGTATTTCAACTGAGAAATGTAGCATGTTGCCAAAACACTGGAGAAACTTTATAAAACTGATAGGAGTGCAAACCTGGGGAGCTGAAGTGCCACAAACCTGGCACTAAAGTGCTTGTTCTTGTTTGTTTTCTGAGTATGTTCTGATCTAGCCTTGAAAGTTTCCCTAATAATGTAGTGGAGCACAGAAACAGGCCCTTAAGCAGCAGGGAGCTGCTGGCAATTTTTATCAATTTGGCTTCCTACAGCAGCTTCTTTGCTTAACCAGGAGACTAACACACTTTTTTTGGAAGCAATACAGAACTTATGCCAGCTGAATTGAGGTGCATACATTAAGAATGCAGGCTTTTTGTATAGGGAAAGGAGAGATTAAGGCTCTTAACTAAGAAAACTAAGTTAGTTGTCAAAATTAGGTGCCTGAAGTTAAATTCTTTGAATAGCCTGCTAAGGAATCTGAAAGTACAATTCATCTGCCTAAACAAGTGCCAACCTGCAGGTGCCAAGCAGTGTCCCTGAGATGCCCTGCTGTCCTACGACATACACACAGTAGGTATGTCAGAGGAGTTGGAGGAGATTTGCACATTTCTGAGCTGCCAGCTGAAGGCCAAGTGGGTTAGTTTAGGACTTCTCCAAGGACACTAGAAGCCTATGTTTAGGCAGTTGAATTTATCTGGGTTTTTTTTTTTTTTTTTAGGTATTCAGCCAGCTGGCTTAGGTATCAGAAACAATCAGGTCTTGTAAGCAGGATTAATGTACTTAGGCAAGGCTCATTAGCTATGGGGGTCTGGCTGCTTCCCACTCTCTAGACTGGCTGGTTTCAGACCAACAGAGGCAGTTCTTATCCCAAACACCAGTGTCCTGTGAGTTATTTTTCTCTCTGTGATTCACTCAGAAAGCAGCAAAAGAGATGTATTTTTATGTGGTTTTTCCTGGAATGAGTGTAGTAACTCCTGGTGGCTGCTGGGGCATCTCTTCCCCTGCACCAGGCTTTCACCCCTTTGTTGGCCATGGCCACAGGTGGCAAGGACAGAGGGTGTTGAAGCAAGACTCAAGGTATCGAGATTACTTTGAAGATCAGGACCAGGACTTGAAATTCAACTTGGTGGTGTAAAGAAAGCTTGAAACAGAAGCACTGCACTACAGAGTTACTGAAGGGTATTGGAGCTGTTGGGGAAATTTAATAGATTATGGGAAAATCAGAAACTTGGAGGGGTGTAAGGGATTGTTTAAGATTATTTGTTTATCTCTGTTTAAGAGAACATAGTTCAGGGGAAAAAGGGCACATATTTCAAATGAAATGCAACTCTCTTCCATAAATAATATTAGTGAGAGGAGCTCATCCTATTAAAACAAGTGCTGATCTTCAGTCATGATGCCTGATGAAGCCTCAGTCTCTTATATTCCTTGTGTAAATTCAATCATGATGATTAGTAAATAAAACATTTTTTATGGATGGAAGATGCAAAGTGATTAAGACAATGCTTTAGTGATACAGAATTTTGATTCCAGCTTACAATTCTTCTGCTGCCTGTATGCCCATAGCAGATGCAAGCATCCAACTCCTTATATGCAGATTGTGGATAATAATGGTTAAAACTACAGTGAATATGAACTGATACTTTCTTATGAAGGCACCCAAAACAGTAATATGTTTTTCAGAGAGGGAAACAAATTTAAAGAACTTAATTTCTTTCATTTTAAGGATTTATGAACCATACAAAACCAGACCATATAATTTTTTGACTCTGTGAAAAGCCAAAAAAACTGCTTTTGGCTGCTAGTCAGTGTCAGAGATTCAGCAGAGATTTCTCAAAGGGATATGTACAGTTTTGGAAGACACTTGCAGGCTGTGAAAGAAAAAAATTTTTGTTGATAAACAATTTTGAACAGAAAAGAGCTGAACAGAAAAAAAAACTAAAACCAGGCTGCTTCTTATTTACCTAATTGGTAGAGTGAGAAGTGGTTGTCTTATTTCATTTCTCTTTCAGGAGTTTAAAAATAAAAATATATGAAAACAACTGCGTTATATAACTATATGTTATCATAGACATCCTCCAATATGAAAAAATTGGTCCTTCCAGATTCTTTCCACTTGTGCAAAATGAAGGTTAATTTCCAAACAGTCCATTGAGCATCCCATGAACACATAATAGAATTCACTTTACAAGCTGAAGGAAGAGGACGGAGAAGCAGCTCATACCTGTGTGTCTTTGCTTGCAGAAAGGATGTTTCCTGACTTTGGTGTGGACTGGCAGCTTAGATAAAAACCTGTGAAGCTCATCAGCCTAGAGGGCACAGATTTTTTTTCCTCCTATGTGGTTAATCCAGTGTTATCTTTTAAATATTTCCCAGATATTGGTTCATTTTGGAGCTTGTGTTTATTGATAGTGTCCATGTATGGCTGCCTACTCTTCCTGTTTCACACTGATTGCACTGCCCAAATAAAAACAAAGCCAAAGTATCCTAGGGCAATGTCTTTGCATCAGGTTTAATTTCTAAAGCAATTCAGAGTGTAATCTTAAATCACTCTAAATTGCCTTCTAAAAGCATGTAGTCAAACACCCTCTGGCCAGTATCTCATCAGGAGATTGATGGTACATTTCATACGTGTAAGACAAGGCACATGAGGCAGAACAGGGAGTACAAAAGTAACACATTGACTGCAGTGGTAAAAGGTGCCTATTGGCAGAAGGAAAAACAGCTCTTATTCTTTGAAGGCACTGTGCTGCTGCTCACACATTCCTGCCATTTGGTTTTGCTTAGGATCATAACCATGCTATTCACAGGCTGCACAGAACAGAAAGATTTGCAAAATCAAGGCCCACTTTATGTAAACTAACTAGAACTAAACATTGCCCATGGATCAAAGCTCTTAGGAAGGGCAACAGTTGTATTGCAGAGGGTATTTTCTCACTTTATTTGCAATTACCATGTGGTGTAAGGTGACAATGACAGTGCCTTTGGAAATGCTGGTTTAGCAGAAATACAATTGAGTCAGCGTACTGGCAGGATGTTAGTGCCTCTGCTGGATTAAACTCAGGCTCAGCAAATAGCACAAAATGTGTCAACAATTCCTCTTGTACCAGTCTTTCCTCCTGTATACTGCAAGTAGGTCCAGCTGTAAATAAATTGCTGACAGTGCTGTGTTTGCTAAGAGGGTGCTTGGAAAACAGCACATCTGCCACCAACAGTTGCACCTAAGACAAACATAAATGTAAGCACTATTAAATTAACAAAGTGTCTCTTTATCATTTTAGTTTATTGCATGAGAAGATATTTTACTTTCCTTGGCAATGAGAATGAGCTTCTGACCCAGTGGAGGTGGGGGCAGTGATGGCAAAGCTGGTAGTAGACGGACCTGGTAGTGCAGCTGCCCTGGGATGATGAAGACTTCTGAATTGAGACAACCCTCAGTAAAGTGTCATATAAAGTAATTCCTGAAAAATGCTTGCCTCAAGATGTGGCTTCATTTGCTGACTGACTCATTCATAACTATGCCAAATTTTTTGCTGGAAAAAATACTGCTTAACTTCAGTGAAGGCAACCAGGAGCATGAGGTGTAAGAGAAACCAGCATCTCAGTGTCACCTCCTTCACTCACTGAAATGAGTCAGGATGGAGGTAGATGTGGCAGCATCTGTGCCAAGTATTTGTGCCTCAAGGATATCTCAAGGTGAAAAATGTAATCTACAGCTACAAGCCTGAGTACATGAATACATTCATTAAACAAGTAGAAGGGTATTGCAGCATTTCCATTTTTGCTGTTTGCTCTGTTCAAAAGCAATATAGAAAAAAAACAACTTCCAAAATTTAACTATAACTCCAAGATTTCTCACCCTGTATTTCCACTGACAATACACCCTTCTCCTTTCCAGGCTGGATTTGCAAATAACTGATTTATTATCACACTCAGAAGCCCATGTGTCCAGTAACTTGCACTACAGCTACATTTTGCAGTGTATGCAGAAGTCTGTCTGCAAGCTATGATTCTATTAATATATATAAAAGGAAAGACTTGTAAAGCTTTTGTAGCAAATGTAGGTCTTGACGAAACATAGGCAAAAAATAATTAGAATTTGCAAGTGACAGGGAAGCTAATTTTGGTGCTCCTTTACACTGGCTTTATACTACATCAAAAGGCATTTCATTGCCTACCTTTTCAAAATCTGACAGCATCCAAACTCAAGCAGTGGGAACCTCACTCCAGGTGCTCCAGGTGATAAAGCAAAGAACAATGTTAAGGTCTGGCATAATGTGAAGAATGAGGTCGTGCCATATTTTTAGAAGTGCCTTGTGTTCCTATGAAGCATCCTCTTACTCTCTTTTTATTTTTTTTTCCTTCCCCTCTCCTTTTTTTCTGTCTTTTTCTGTGAATAATTCAGCCAATGCTTGCAGAAGGCTGTTTTCGCCCCAGGGGTTCTCACACATACTTCTGTTGACAGAGTTCTTGTGCAGCAAGGAAGCTGAAATGGCTTTTGTTAAGGATCTGTTCACTTCTTTTCCTGTTCTGCCCCAATGCTTGGAGGATCTTTTGGCAACTCATGCAGTTCCTGTTGTTATGCTTATGGAAATTAACAGAATTGAAAAATATGGGGTTACCTTGTAAAACAGGTAAAATTGCCATCAGGAAAAAATCCTAATCTCGTCATTTTCTCTTAGTATATGTGTCCTGGATTCTCTTGCCTTGTTTAAGTTTTCAGGGGAATATTGTATAAGCCAATAGAAAATACTAGGCAAAGTCATTGTGATAGGGCAAAAAATGCACTAGGGCCTGAGAGGTAGAAACTTTTTATTTTAGATGAGTGGTGTACTGTTCCAGCCAAGATCAGGACTTCATGTGCTGGTTTACTATGTCAGTTCAGATTTAATTTGAATTTAAATGAAAAAGTTACATATACATGATCTGTAATGCCAAAATACATAATGGGTATTGAAATGCACTAATTTAAGCCATGTTTGAAAAGCTGTTTTAGGTGACTTGCTGCTAGAGTAACACTATGAAATAAATCATAATAATTTGATTTCAGGAGAAGGGGAATCAAGCCAGTAGAGCATGATACACAGAAGTTGATCTGTGAGGCTTCACGTACACACTTGCATGTGCCAGACCATATGAGAACTTCCATGGCATGTCACTAGCTATATCACAAATCTGTATTAATTTACTGCTGATTTGTAAGGAATTTTCATTAATAAATAACATTCTATTTGTAAGTTTTAAACTCACATGTGTGAACAGCTGAAGTTGCTACACTCAGACATGCATTTCACATTTGGCAAAAAAATTTGTGTGTTGCTTTTTAATGTTTTTACACTTATTAATGCTTCCTGGAGTCAGTTCCGGTTGGACAGTTACCTCTGGTAGCCCTGCATTCCCTTTTAGTTGAAAACCTACATATAACTTTCATTATTCCCCATCCTTACCTACACCAGTTTCTACCAGTACAGCTAATGCTGCAGTATATATTTAAAATTTTGTATGCATATGAAAGTAATCCCCTATTTATAAAGCCTTGAAGACCTTTTCCAGAAAGATTACTAGTTTTCAGAACTTACATGTGCATGCATTCATCATTGTGGTGTGAATTAGATTCTTTTGCAGGACTGTCTTAGAGGCCTTTTGCAACATGTACAGATTTAGCTCTGAATGTTCAGAGCACTCTGAGTGATAAATATTGCTATGGGCAGGATTTCTAAATTCTCTGCTTTGCCAAGAATGCTCCAAGGAGCTGGAAATGTCTAGGTGTAACTCTTTATAAATATGGAATTTAATATTATATGTAAAAGTAAGGGTTTTTTTATTGTCACTGCTAGATTGAGTAAAAAGCTATGTTGCTAGATTGAGTAAAAAGGATGAACAAGGGTAAACTGACATTCTTTCTTCTCACCACTTCCTCCTCAGAGATTTCTTGCCATACTTGCACAAAACCAGCCTGCTTTTGCATTCTTGATTAGTTCCAGTCTCATCCCAGGAAAAACAGAGTACAATAGAATAAGCAAATCCAATAAACAGAAAAACTCTGTCATGATTTTTGTAATTAAATTGTAAAATTACAGATTTACATCATACTCTGTAAAAACCAAAACTCATTAGGGAGAGATAACTTAGCAAAGTTTTAAAAGAAGTATTGATTTTAAATGCTAGAGTTATATAGAGAGATAATGAAAAAATACAATATTTTGGATGATAATTTATGTTTGGGAGGCTAAAGCATCATCCTAAAGTACTAGAAATAAAAGATACATAATTCACTTATCCTGTGCATGCCTACTGCAGAATTTGATGCACAAGGCAGAAACTGAAACACAGGAAGTTCCACCTAAATATGAGGAAGAACTTCTTTATTATTCTCTATTGTTCTAGTCTCTGTGACTAGATTGCCCAGGGAGGTTGTGGAATCTCTCCCTCACCAGAGATATTCAACAAGTGTCTGGACACAATCCTATGCCATGTGCTCCAGGATGGCCCTGCTTGTCCAGGGAGGTTGGACCAGATGATCTCCTGTGGTTCCCTCCAACCCAACCCATCCTGTGATCCTGTGAATTTCTGTATCTGCTGCTGGAGCAGTTTTTGCTAAATGTTTGGCTTATTACAGCAAAGATGTTACTATGAACACAGAGGTATATTTCCACAGATGTCATCACAGCAGATCCTGCTTGGCAGCATTACCAAAACTAAAGAGTGTCCAGGAAATGGGCCAAGGATGGGAAGAAAGAGTGACAGTAGGAAGGGGTGAAGACTGGGAAAGAGAATCTCTGGAGGAGACCTGGAGACCTGAGCATTGCTACTTCTTCTGGAATTACCATCAGATGAAGAATGGGACAGCCACAGCAGCAATGGCAGGGGAACACAAGCCACTCTCTCACCTGATGTGGGCAGCCAGGCCAAAGCTCTTTTGCTGCCCTTTGGGCAGTCTGCTAGAGTAGGCACAGCTTTTTGGCTTGTTCCTGGCTTTGTGTGGTGGGAGTGTGGCTTCTTCCAGGGTGCTGGGTGTCAGGGACTCAGAAACAAAGGTGATGGATTATAGTGAAGCACAAATAAATATCACCTGAAATGGCCAGAGGCTTTTTCACTTTGCTCATTATGTAAAAGATATTGTAAGAAAACTTAGTTATTCAAATCATTCCATCTAAATGTAGGAACGTGTCTTCTTTTTCAAGACATTGTGCTCAATTAGTTCTTCTACTTCTGCATTGATGACTAACTTAAAGCACCTGAGAAAAGGAGGCCCTCAGAAGTAGGTTTCTCAGTCATGCATAGATATTGTAATCTATTATTATTGTGTACCACAGATACGGGCAGAAATTCTTCTTGATGTTATTCGTCCCTCTAAAGGCTGGATGACTGGTGTAAGCTCTTTGCCTACACATCCTCTAGAGTTTTGTATTAGGCAGTCAAGCCAGGAGAGAGACTTCTCCCAAGTCAAAATAGGTAAACAAGATAAGTGAGAGCATTTACCTTCTGGAAGCATTTTTCTCTCTCCACTGACTCCAGCAGGAGGTTAGACAGTTTACAATAACGTCTGACATTTAAATAGCTATCAATTGTTGAGAGGAGATCTACATAAAGAAAGTGTGTACTTGCATGCTCACGTCTATTACAGCTGCAGTTCAAATGACAAAGGTAATACAATAAATCCAAATTTTCTGGATGTGTTACAGTATTCTATTACCAAAGATATGCCTGTAACAGGAAAATATACACTAACCAGTACTAAAATATGCCTAGCTGGTGTTCATTGCTCAGTTTATGGCACATGCAGTGACAGGCACATCACATGCCAGCATCTTACTTTGCTTGCTTCCCACTTTGGCAGTCACAGTGCTGCCTTCTGACACGTCTTCCTCATCACTGACAGGTTTGCCACATACATCAAAGGCTTAATCTTCTCTTTTTATTTTGAAAAGCTTCTGTTCTGCTTTGCTCTCTCACAGATGGAGTACTGAAACAATCATAAAAATAAATACTATCAATATTCATTCTGTCACAAGAAGTAAATGACACGTATGGGTGAATGGAAGCTATTCAGTGACACAAGATCAGTTCTTCAGCTGCTCCCTTCTCCCAGTGCATTGAAGGTTCACTGCCTAGATGTGAGCATGGACATTAAGACTTTTAAAGCAGACAAGGCCAAGTCCAATGTAGTACTGAAGCTCTGTTATTTTTAGTCTCATACTTTTCATTTTCAAATCTATTGGAAATGGGCAGATGCTGCACTGCGCTGGCAATTCACTGAATTTGAGACAGAGAAAATCATACCTGTACTGACATCTTCTTTTCTGTCTGTTTTCCCTTATGTTTTGTTCCTTAGTCTTTCCTATGGCATTTTAGTAGCTTTATCAGAGTGGGGTAAAAGTTGTTCCATTTAACAGGCAATGAAAATGCAGTGAACAGACGCATTTTTAGATAACGAGCATATGTTTAATATCACTTTAAATTATTCTGAACTGTTGTGTCAATAATCAACTTAGAGTCACTAATTAAAAAGCATTTCTGCATTTACCATTTCTTTCCCAATCTCTAAGCAAAACAAGTCAAAATTCTCATGTTTTAAGTTAGTTTAATCTGCATGCATGAAATATTTTTGAAGGGGCACAAGTAAATCTGAAGTAAATTTGATATAGATATTTCATGTTTCAGGGTTACTTTTGCTGATGCACTCCATTGCAAGCATGTTGTCATTAACTTTTTTTTTTTTTTCAGGAGCCCAAATATTCACATGTTTTGTATGAGAATCCTAGCATTAATAATGACTGTGTGATCATGGTTTTGGAAAATTAGGAATATATTTCCTGGCTACATATGTAAATTTATGATTCTTAAGGAAAGCAAGAATTAAGTCATTTTGATCTCTGATGGATGAAACCCATTGGAATGGAAACTAACATCTATAAAGAGGAACAGCGCTCACCTTATGTTACATCTGCCAAATGCCTGGGAACTCCAAAGGAAGCCAAGTATGAAGAATACCAAAGAAAGACAGAAAATCAGAAGAGTCCATATAAATTTCAGAATGCGTTAGTGGAACCTGAGCTGAGCTTGCTGTCTGTGTCATCCTTATTGGACCACAATGAGACATCCTTACAACTTGGCTTGGCTGCAGGGCGAGCCAGTGCCACCAACCAGCCTGAGACAAAGCACCTTTGTGAAGAAATATCCTGTTCTATAAGGCACACGTCAAAGGAAGATCCTTTTGACCTTCCCATGCACACAGAATGGCCAGTCCTCACAGGAAAAAATTCAGACAAGAAACCAGAAGCAAATTATGAGATCAGAGTCATAAAACACAAATCATGTGCTATCACATTTTCTGATTTTGAATTTTTATCACCTGAAGCTGACACTAAGCTCCATATTTGTGAAGCAGGAGAAGATGATTTCTCTTCTGAAGAGGAAGAAGCAGATAACAGAGGTGATGATGATACATTTACAGAACTACCACTGTATGAGGCATTTTTCAAAGATCTTCAGAGAAGGAATGTTTCTCAAAGAAAGCAAGCTAAATGTGAACTTACTAAATATCAACCCATCTGTCATTTAGAAGATGGCAATAATCACTCCAAAAAGGCATTGAAGGACCACAAGAAGGAAGAAAAACACACGGAGCTGGAGGTAATACAAGCTACTCTTTAGTTTCAAGTGTGTTTTAATGAAGTGGTGTCATTTAGGGTTGGTTATAGAGGAAAAGGAGTTGTGTAAACTGTTATAGTGTGATAATTATTGTGAATTACAAAATTAAGAACCTAAACCTACAGTAAAAGTATACTAGGATTTTTCACTTGACAAATCTTCCTTCAGATTGACACTTCTATTAACCTGAACTTCAAGCTTTGGTTTTCTGGTTTCCTTTTCATTTAAATGGGAACATTGGCTCCATTTCCTACATTCCTACAAGATCATATATCGTGTCACATACAGCACACAGTCTAAGGACTGTTCAAATGGGATAGAGCTCACGTTTAGTCTTAGAGCAGAATATATTTCTTTATGCTGAAAAACAAGCTTTTAGTGTGATGGCACTGTAGCATTGAACCCACTTAACCCACAGCACTGTTTCCACTTAACAACTGGTTTTTGTACTATTATTTCATTAAAACAACATAGAGGACAAGTTAAAGAGTGGGACATAATAATTTTTTTGGTTGGTTGGTTGGTTGGTTGATTGGTTGATTGGTTGGGTTTTTCTGGGTTTTTTTATATCTGTGCTGTTATATATCATGATGTTCTATAGGCCAGTGGCCAAAATGAAAACAGAAGTTTCAGGACAAAATAAAAAACTCTGTGTTACAAAAATCATCCAACTATATATAACCTTTCCAGGAAAAAAAGCTGAGTAAATTAACTTTGTTTATTGGAACTGGAGGAACAGAAGCCTCCCAGCTGAGTTGTCACTAGTCTGGACAATAAGCACAGTTTCCCCCTCTTGCAGCTGGTGACAAACCAAATGACTGGAGCTAAACACATTTATCATTGGAGAAGTTCAGTTCTAGTACAAAAATATGAAGTGACTCCAAATAATGAGCAAAAACAAACGCTTAGAATTCCAATGCTCCTGACCTTGCAGCACAAATTGATCTTAACCTGCAGGCCAGGCATACCTGGCCTTCTTCTCTCCCCTTCCTCCAGCTTTTAAAAGGTTATTTTACATGTAAATCTCCTCTATGTCTTGAAAAACAGGCTGTAGTTCTATTCTTTTAACCAGTGTGGTTTACTTTACTCTGCCCGCAGTTCTCCTTTTACTTCTAGTGCTCATAACACAGAGCTGCTTCATTGATTTCTGATGAAATGAAGGGAAGTAGAATTTCGACTATAATGTCCATATTTACGTCAAAACTGTGGTATAAAATATTTAATTGCTTCTCTCCTTTAGTACTAATCTATCTCCAGTTTGGGGTGACTAATTATGCGCTTAACTGAGTGGGAGTTTTTTGCTGTATTTCATAAATATCCCAACTTCACTGCAGAAACCCATCAGCACACGAAGAAATAATCCAAATTTTTTAAAATCTTTCTCAGCAGATAATATTAGCAGACCAAGACCCAAAGATGGTTCCCAAACAGTGTGACTTTTGATGAAAAACTCACCCTTATTCTCATGACACATGGTTTATTAAGTAATTGCATTGTTATTCTAACCTAAGCCTCATTTACTCAGAAACATTCACATTAATAAAAATAATATATCTCAAAATAGATGCACAACACCCTTTGGATTTTCTTTACTGAAGGTCATTCCCACAGATAAAAGGGAGATGCCAGGAGATGTTGACATTTAGTTTACCTTATGTCTGTCGTAAAAGAAACTCAAGGATGCAGCTTGTAGTGCAAAATAATGGATTATAAATTTCCAGACAAACATATGAAATTACCTAGTAAATCTCAGTAAATGTGTCAAAACATTTCAAAAACTGGATGCAATATTGCAGTCCTGGTTTTGATATTTTTTTCTATATAAGTAAATAAGTATGCATCGTTCTAGAAAAGCCTCCAAGAATTTAAAAAAATAAAAATTATCTTGTCTCTCAAATTTTAGCAGCAGTCCTGGAGTATTATGCAGACTGAAATCTCCCCCCATGACTCTGGTTGAAGCAAATGTATGTCACTGTCAAGTTACTTATTTATTTCTATTGTTTAGAAATGATGTTAGGGAGAAATGTCTTTCTAGTGTAAAGAAACTAAATAAATAAAGGCAGCATGGGGTAAAAATGCTGACAAGGGCAAGCCTTACTGCCAAACCTTAAACTTAAAAATCATATAATAAACAGATTGCTTCAGCCATACAGATACAATCATACACAGCACCCTGCACAAGATCCTGTCTAAATCCTTACTGCTGGAGTTCACAGTGAAATTGTGTTTAAAATCTATCCTGCTGGGGCATTCCTAGCCAGATGTACCTGTTACTGATTGAAAACCTCCTATCTGAGTTCTAGAAAGGATGAAATGTTGTCATCTTCTCCAAGATGGAAATGCTGGCCCTTGCAGACAGTCACCACAAGCAGAGTCAGTGTCTCAGTTGCCTCTCAAATAGTTGTTGCACACATTTAGGTGACAACTCTTGAACTTCTTGTTTCATTCTAATTAATAAGCAGAGACAAATCTTCAAGTGCACTGAACAGTAAACAAGTGGAGGGAAGATGGAAAAAAATCAGATTGTGTATGCTGCCAACTCTATGTCAAGTGGAAGAAACTGCTGAAAACAATTCATATAATGATGCCCTTTAAAAAATGCTTTTTCTTCTTTTTTTGAATGGCATACAGCTTCTGCCTCTTCTGAGTGGTACAGGATAAATGATACTTTTGTTCAATTTATGAATTCAGCATGGTCCCCAAGTTTCCACCCTCACAGCAGTTCCACATATATTTCCTGTGCTTTCTCATAAAATCTAAATTTTGCAATCTGTTTTTCTTTGTCAGGAGTCTGTAATCATCAGTACATTTAATGCCCAACACAGTTCTGCCTAAAGCGGGCTAATGGCTGAACTAAATGTTCTTAGAGGTTCTTTGCAACCTAAATAATTCTATGATTATTTGCTTAGTTCTGTCCAGAGATTCTTTTGCAGCTCTGAAGTGGAACCTTCAGCCATTTTTCCTTGCTTGTTTAACTTCAAGTCTCTGCATCATACTTGGTCTGGTGTTTGTGTATGCAGCCAGCTTTGTGTGCAGAGGCAATAAATAATGCAGAATAGCTTCTGAAACATACATTTTTCTAGATTGTCACTTCTTCAATCTATACTGAGCAGAACACAGCTGAAGACCATATTTAACCAGGAACTACTATTCAACTTTCCATCAGTAAGCTTATCCTATCCTTACATAGCCTGAAAACATTATATGTTACTTTCAGGAGTAACATTTCAGGGAAGTAAATAATTGAAGATATTTTAGGCAGTTATTGGGCAATAAGAAAGTATTATGAAACACTTGACAGTGTGAATTGTCATGGATCTTCCCTCACCCTGGGGACTGTATTGAAATCCTACTAATATTGTTTGCTGCTGCAAAGAGACAAGCATAGTCCCACCAACACAGCAGCAAACTGAAAATCCTTTTTGGGGCAATTTCAAATAGTTTCTTTGGGCAGCCCATATTAGCAATTGGAACAGCCAAAAAGGTTTCTGTTGCTGTTGACATTACTTAGGGCACCTAAACAAGTTATCACAGCTTCCTCTATTGTTTCTCTCTCCCTTGAGAGACAGGGGGCTAAGTCAGGAAGGCCACGTGCTGGAAAGGAACTGCTTAGAGTAACCATTAGGATGTGCTAGATGCTCCAGCAGCCCCTCTGCAGCCTCCCTGTCTGCACTCATATTTACATCATATACCTCTTTCAATGCATTTAGGAAGATCTAAACCAAACCTGCTTGTTTATTTAAAGTGCCATAATGATGGACTAATATTTGCATTGAATGTTACCATGTTCATCTGGGTCAAACAAAGAGTGAGATGCCACTCCCCAGAAGAGACAAGATGACCAAAACAGATAATTTAGGTAATTAAGGTAGTATTCATTGTGAATTGAAGTATTCACAATGAATATCTTTGTCAGGATTTGACCTTCAGACTGTAAGTTCAAAGACTTTTGGAGGAGGCTGCACAGGCATGGGAGCGGTCAGAGACAGCCTCTGTGTGCAGCTCTGTATTGTGTTAGTGGGGGAGCTGTGCCTTCACCTTTCACCATCAGTAAATCTTCAAGGAAAACTGCAGTGTTCTGAAGGAGGTTTGTGAAAGCTCCACTGTTTTTGCCATTTAAAGCTAAGGCAAATGAACTCTGAAAATTATTTCAGAAAACAGTTATTTACTGGGAAAAAATGGATTATTAGTTTGTCGTTCCCTGATTATTCATTTACTGTCCCTAATTTCTTTGTTCTATACTTGTACTACAGTTAGGTGCATTTTATTTTCATTACACAATCATTGCCAAATGAAAAGTTTTATAATCATTGTATCAGCTTAAATCATGAGATTTAGGCTGGAATAATTTGCTGAAGTACAATATGGAAGATTCTATAGCATCTGTCCTTCATTTTGTCTGCTTGATTCAGCCCAGGATGCAGTTGGCTCTCTGGGCTGTGAGGGAACCTTGCTAGCTCATGTCCTGCTTTTCATCCACAAGAAACCCCGAATCCTTCTCCACAGGGCTGCTCTCAATGAGTTCCCTTCCCAGGCTGTGCTTATGTCTGGGATGGCCCCAACAGGTGCAGCCCTTTGCACCTGGATTTGTTGAACCTCATGAGGTTCTTGTGGGCCCACTTCTCAGGTTTGTCCAGGTCCCTCTGGATGGCATCTCATCCTTCTGTTGTGTCAACTGCACTGCTCAGCTTTGTGTCCTCTGAAAACTCACTGAGGGTGCACTCGATCCCCCTGTCGATGTCAATGATGAAGATATTGAAGAGCACAGATCCCAGGACAGGGCCCTGAGGGACCCCACTTGTCAGTGGCCTCCACCTGGACGCAGAGCCACTGACCTCAATTCTCTGGCTGTGTCCATCCTGCCAATTCCTTATCAATCAAATACCCTACCCTTCAAATTTGCCTGACTTCAGTTTGGAAGTAAAGATGTCATGGGGGACTGTGTCAAAGGCCATAAAAAGAGTAGATGATATCGGTCAGTCTGTCTTGTCAGTTGCTGCAGTCAGAGAAGATAAATCCCTGAAAATTTATTCAAAAACCATAGTTCTTAAAGTCAATTATGATTATTTAAAATAAATGTATTCTTCTGTGTAACCTGTAAACATTTTAATCAAATAGTCATACCCTCTGAAAAAGTAATCAGAAAGTTTTAAGTCTTTGACCTGGCAGTGTGCTCAGGTGGCCAATAAGGCCAATGGAATCTTGGCCTTTATCAAGAGTAGTGTGGCCAGCAGGACCAGGGTACTGAATGTCTGCCTGTACTCAGCACTGGTGAGGCCACACCTCAAATCCTGTGTTCAGTTCTGGGCCCCCCATTATAAGGACATTGAGGTGCTGGAGTGTGTCCAGAGATGGACAACGGAGCTGGGGAAGGGTCTGGAGCACAAGTCTGGATGAGGAGCAACTGATGAAGCTGGGGTTGTTTAGCCTGGAGAACGGGAGGGCTGGGGGAGACTTCATCACTCTCTACGATCACCCGAAAGAAGGGTATGTGGTGGGGGTAAGTCTCTTCTGACATGTCTCAAGTGAAAGGACAAGACGAAATGACCCTAAACTGTGCCAGGAAAGGTTCAGATTAGATATCATAAAGAAAAAAAAAAATCACCTAAATAGTGGTTAAGCATTGGAATAAGATGACCAGGGAGGTGGAGTCAACATCTCTGGTAGTGTTCAAGAGACATCTGGATGTGGTACTTGGGGATATGGTTTAAGGGTGATTATGGTGGGGCTGGGTGGACTAGATGATCTTGAAGGTATCTTCCAACCTTGATGACTCTGTGATCCTGTGAATTTTCATTATTCAGACTATATTGAGTTGATTCAATTTAAATGATCAAACCAGAGCAGCAGTCAAGTCTACATCTGTGATCAGGTATGAGACCTGCCAAAGTAAGCTTCTTACCCTTATACTTGGATGGCTTACACTCTGCTCAATGCCTTGCTTAGCCATTCTGAAGCACTTTTCTGAGAGGTACTTTTCTGTTTTCATTAATGAGGCAGTGGAACTTAGGTGGAATTCAAGCTATCTGAAAATTGCTCTGCAATGGTTCTTTCTTCTCTAATTTAGTTGTACAGGAGCAAAAACTAGAAGAGAACATATTAGAGTGAAGTACAAATTCCTACTCTCATTCCTCCCATACTTTGGAAGTTTGTACTTCATTTTACCCTATGAAACTGAGACTCCAAAGCTAGAGGAGAAGAATGATTGCAAACTTGTGATGACTTCCTCATGAGAAATAATACAGTTATTATTATCTCCTTTTAGTCACCTTCTGCAGACATGGAAAGCCTACCCAGGTAGGAAAGCTGAGAACTGAAATTACAATACCCAGGGAGAACAGGCTAAGCAGTCAAGGGGAGGGAAATGGGAAATTACTTATCTAAGAAAGGAATGATGCACTGAGCTTTATACATTCTAATTTCCTTTGTGTGTCTGTTAGATTTGCACTTTCTGTATTTCAGTGACATATTCTCGAGAGCTGATAGATAAGAACATGGTGACTCAAACTTCGCAAGGTTTTTAGTGTTTAAGCTTGGTTTTTTGCCTGCTTGGAAAAAGGGTTGGAGAACAGCTGATTATTTTAGCACTGATGCATTATTATCAGTTAATAAATAATCACAAACAGCTTTTTATTATTAAGAGTCAGATAAATGCTGGCTTAGGGACTTTAATTATTAAGTTAATGAAAGGATTTTTATTAGCTTCGCAAATTCAAAGGACTAATGGTGAATATAGCATTTGGCATTGAGTATTTTCTGTAACCTCAGTATTCCTAATAGTGTAACCATTTCCCATTACAACGTGTCATTTGTTGTGTCCTGCTTGTTGTGGATATTAGCTACATGACTGTTTCTACTGAGAAATTATAGGAACTTTTGAAAATAACTGTAAAGTTATAAGAAGAATTGTAATTTAAGGATATGCTAAAAGATCATATGGAAAAGAATTGGTATATTGAAATCATGTAAGAAAACATGTAGATGCTATCAAAATTACTGCCCTTTATGTCTTCAGCATACTTGCATGCTGCTTGCATGTTTTAATAAACATCCATCACTCATTGTTGATTAATATAGAATTTAAAAAATAAAAATGTATATGGCACTACAAAAGATACACTAATTTCCATTAGCAGATACACCTATTTTAAATCACAAGATCATCTTCAGCAGGTATCAGTGGCTACGGGGTGGAGGCTGGAGAAAGGATGCACTCTCTGTTTTGTACAACACATCCCATAGACTAGTTTGAGCAGTTCCTTTCAGCTTGAGCTCTGCAAAAATCCTCCTGGAGAAAAGTTGTAATATGAGGGGACACAACCTGTTCTTTATAAAAGCAAAGCTGATAAACAAATCTCCATGTGATAGGGTGACTAACACTCAAAAAATTCAGAGGGCTGCATTGCAGTTGATTCTTCTGCAGCTTGTAGAATGCCATCACTCTAAAAATGTGTAGTATATGGTATATGACTGGCATAGTGAGATTCTGAGAAAATTAAAATTTCAGGATAAACTAATGAAGAAAATTGAATAATTAGTCAAAAGAACAATTCATCTTGACTTTAAAACTTCTTTAGAAAATTTACAAAGTACATTTTAACTTGGTGTTGAATTAGGCTATATACATATTTTTATATATAATATTATATCTATATATATATAGATCTATTATGGAAGATGACATTACTGAGTTACCTTGCACAGTGTGAAACCCTTGGGCTGTTTAGGTTAATGTGTAGAACTTTAAAGTTCTTCTGCTGAGAAGATATTGCACTGCCAGCGAATTTTGTTGTACAACCTCATCATGGCCTTATGTGCACACATCAGCACAAGACCCCCCAAACAGCATTTTGGGAACTCCTACTTCAGCATGTTCAAGAGCATCAGTGCACTGTTTATTGTTTATTTTATTGTTATTGGTTTTATTTATCTGTAAAGCTGCAGAAGACTAAATAGTTAACACAATAAATGTATTATACCAAAGGGGGAGAATATTCATTACTTGAAACTTGAGTTATGTTTTTTGTCAAATATTGACTACTTTGTTTGTTATGTATTTGAATATTTTAGAATCATAAGGCCCCCTCAGGGAAGAGCAATATTATTTCTGGTCTTGTCAGAAAACATAAAAGAAGATTATGTGTTATGGTTTCACTGAGACCATAAATAAAAGAAGTATACAAGATTCTTCTTTAAAAGTATCTGAAAATATCTGGAACCTGTGCAATGTCAGCCCTATTCAAGTGTTTCATGTATCTCTACAGAAGGGGAGAAAAAGTCAACAGAAAATATGCCCTGTCTAAGTCCAGGCTGTGATGAACAACATTCCTCTGTCAGAGCATGGGAACAGGCTCCTGTGAGAATTACAGACTGAGTCTTAGGTGCAGGGAACCAGAAAAAACATGTAGAAATCTGTTAATCTGCTTATCATTAAAATTAAGATGTTTCTTCAAGGAACAGATGGAGACACTGTATAGACTGTGGAATGGGCAGTAAGCAGAACTTGTAAGATTGGACACTTGCAAAAAAGTTGAGGGGACCAGGTTGAGTTGCATTTGAAAGTCTGTTTGGCTGACAAGCGAGGATTTGATACGCTTTTCAAGTCAGTCATTAGAACTTCAATATAGCAGAGGAAAAAAAAACAAAAAACAAAAAAAAACAGAAAGAAATAGAACATTGATGAATCAACAACCCTGCAAAGTATATTTTGTAATATGTAAAATTCTTGACATGGAATAAGAAAAATGAGTTACAAATTTCTTCATATATAAAAGTCCCACTGAAAGATTGTGGCACTCCCTATAAGGCACTTAGGTGCTTTTGAAACTTCTTCCTAGGTAACATGCTCAGTTAATGAAAAGCAGACTCTAGTGATAGAACTAGGATCCCTATGTCCTTCTTTGTGTGAAATTTTAATAAAGTAATATTATCTTGATATTTTAACAGACATATGTCTTTGGTAGGGCCATGGGACCCCATCTGATATGATCTGACATGCTAAGGGATCTATGACCATTTTGGTACTGCCACATCACAAGCTACCATACAAGCAGAAATCTGTGTGAACATTGAGATGCACGACTGAACCTGATTTAGAGGAACATAAAAAAAAATTAAATGTTATGAACTTCATAGAGAGTTGATGGATCTGAGATTTCATTTTATGACACTCTTGTGTGGTTACTTTCTGTAGAAACGCGTCATAAGCCTCAAGCTTTTCCTTAACATCTCTCAAGTATGAAGTATTTCAAATCGTAATTAAAACTGGAAAAAGACTGTTCTTTATATCCAAACTTTTGTTCAAACTGATGCTCTTGTAAATCTCTTGCCCAGTTTTGAATTATCTCAGAGCTAAGACTTTTGCAGTGCAGTGAAGGAAAGTCTCCTCTGAATTAGCTTGGAGTTCTCTTGAAATAAATCAGACAGGACATTGAAGTTTACATCTGCATTTGAAATATTTTTTCTTCCAGAAATTAACTTGAGTAAAATCTCACCAGTCTTTTCTATTGTATTACTGGGTTCTCTTTATATGTGCTTTCTATGGATTCCAAAATTCTTTGGCATTTAGAATACCAATCCAATGTTTCAAAGATCAGGTCTAGAATAGGTAATGTTCTAGCATCACAGATTTAACAACTCATTTCTAATGTATGTGCAGAGAAACTGTTTTGCTTCAATCTAATCTTTGTGATGAAGCAATCAGTGATACAGTAGATAAACTTCTGTAAGGTTTGCACTTACTACTTATTGTTTTTATTCAAGCAGTAAAATGGTGACATTTCAGTATTTACATAATGAGGACTTTTCACTGTGGCAAAAGCCTTGGCAGTTAGTTTGGCATCTGATTTACTTAAATTGAAGTGTAAAAAAAAAAACCTGCCAAAAACCAACAGAACACTTCAAATTGTATGTATTTTGTTCTTTACGATGTACATCACATATCAAAATCAAGAGAAAAGCCAGCAACTAGAAGGAAGAATATACAGACTGCCTTGCATTAACATGCCAAGATAGATGCCTAAACTGAAAGTGGAGTACCAAGTATTTGTGCAACTAAGGATCTAGACTCCGAAAGTTCACCTCAAGCTGTACTTTTATCTGCTGTGTTGTAGGTTTTCCCAAGGTATTACAAATAACTGGTGATGATATATGGAAAATTATCATGTTTGTGACATAAAAGATGATTAAACTTTAGAATATTACCCCTGGAAGACAGAAACATTCCAAAGACCTTGGGGGTTTTTTTCAATGAAAGTTGCATTACTATGATGCATTTCTCATGCAAGGAGGCTATCAAGATACCCCTCTGTTTTGTGTTTTGTGTGGTACAGATCACAAGCTATCTTGAATCAACCGAGCCTTGTCTTGGGGAACATATAATGCCACTGAGATTAAAAAAAAAAAAAAACTGAAAGAGAGAAATGGATTTTAAAAGGCTTAGTGGGAAATCCCCAGTGTTCTAAGCAAGCAGAGACAAACTCAGATTTTAATGAAATAAAGGCAAAAACTAATTATAAAAGTTCAGAATATGCTTTTGAAAACAAACTTTTCCGACATGACAAAGCCTTCATTTTGCATGTGAATGACTGACAGCAAACTTTAAAATTTCCACTTCATGGTAAAATAATTTACCATGAACACAAAGAAAAAATAACAGCAAACTCTAAAATAGTAAGAATTGCTATAAATTGGAATGTATATACATTCACAGTTATCTCCCATCATCTTCTCCTGTGTGCAATGTTTCCAGTTTTCTACCAACTTCTTAAGAAGATGAGTTTTGCATTAAACAAAATGAAAATATCTAAGTTTAAAAAACAAACAAACAAACAAAAAACCAAACAAACCTTGATGGGTGCTGTTTTTCTTATTTGGAAATTGTGTTCAAATGACTGCAAATGCTAAGGAGTGCTCACACAAGCACCTTGGAATTCTAATGCAAATTAAAATGAATTGGTAAGACTAGCAAGTATGAGGTTGAAAACTGTACAAATTTGAGAAGGAAAATTTGGTTTATGCATCCAATTTAAAATTGGCAGGATTTATTAAAAAAACCCAACCTCCTAGGTATAACATGACAAATAAAAGCATTCCATTTTGCAAAGGAACTAATTACTTTTGAATTTGGGGTTACTTTAGTTCAGAAAAAATTTCCCCAAAGATTCAAAATTCTCCATGACAGCAAATAATTCTTTACCCTGAGTGTGATGTGTCAGGAGCCTCCAGCAGCTTGCTAGGTGGGCTACTAAGGAGCTTGGATAGCCTAACTGGCAGGTAAAGGTATTTTCCCCAGAGGAAAATTGTCAAAATGAAGCTGCCTTTGAAAAGTAATTCAAGTCTGATGCATTGACAAATATCAATTAAATGAAAAGAAAATCACTTATCATGTAAGATATGAATTTGTTATCAATTTGGCATTTTATTTTCAAATATATGTTCAGTGCGTTGCAACCAGGTTGGTTTCTACACTGTCAAAGCAGGATTTTTCCATCAGGGCTAAACCATACATTGATCAGTTTATGCATGTTTTCCCTCTCAGAGTTGTCTACCCCAATTCCCTTTGTAATTGTTTTGGGGTTTGGGGTTCTGGTTTGTTGTTTGGGTTTTCGGTTTTTTTACGGGTGGCAATATCACATTGGGACTATACAGAGGTGAGCAGGATTGGAGAGCAGTTGGGAGAACTTGTCACTTTTTTAAGTTCCTCAAGCATTGAATTAAGATAAAGTGCTAAAATACAAACTATGATCCTTCCAGCTTTTATCCTGGCATGTTTGGATATACCCCAGGTGCATATAAAGCTTCCTTCTCAAAGATATCTAGAGATCTTTCCAAACTTGCAAGTCTTGCAATTCTCCATTATACTGCATTTTGCTAGGAAGATTTTGCTTATTATTGCTACTGTTAAGTATCCTGCCTTTCAAAATACTTGTTTGAAGTATGTAACTGGAGAAACTAGCTGAAATCCTTGAATAAGCCTAGGAATTGTTTGGTTTCAGTAATTTGCAGAGTTATACCAGTAGATCTCCTTATGTGGATTTTTGTGGTTGATGGGGTGTTTTAAATATGCCATATCACAGGGAACTGAAATATTTGCAAATAGAATTATCACTGCTGGTAATCATCCCACAGCAGGGCATTTTTCCCTCTTTCTTATAATTCTCCTAGTAATTCCAAACAGTAATGTTTTCCTGTTCTTTTTAATAACCATTACTTTTATAAATAAGGCTTACCAAATACCTTAACAAGGACAAACAGAATTTTTGAATTCTTGACTTTCAGTTAAGGTACTTCAAGAAGAGCCAGGCAAATAAAAATAAAATAAAGTACTCCCAAATACAAGCTGTGTTAGCACTGGGAGTCAAAAACAGTCAAGCCAAATCTTGGTAAGTGAAACCCTTGGACAGGCTCATGCTTTCAGCTTCACCTGCCTCAGAAGATCTTCATTTCTGTTTTGAAGATTTTGCAAAACTCTTGTATATTTTGAAGTAGTTGCTACAGGTAATTTTTGACCCTCAACCCTTCTCATTCCAGGAGGCAATGTCGGAAGCAAGGGACAAGGAACATGCCTGAATCTTTAAAGTTCTGGTAACAGTAGTTTTTGCTACTTAGTGACCATCATACTCTTACAGCAAGACAGGGTTTTTTTAAGCTCCAGGCCTCATTTTCCAACCTATGTGTTATATAAAAACACTTACACAGTATAAGAAATATGTTTACAAGCTCTGGGAACACAGAAACTATTCTTTTCCTTCAGGAATGATGCTGAATGCTCCTTTATCAAAGCAACTTTTCTTCAAAAATTGAGATCAAACTGATTTGTTTAACAGAAAGTGTTTTCGGTTTTTTAACTGAGCTATCTTCTTCCCAAGCTAAAAGCGACATGCTAAAATATATAATCCCTATTTTTTTCTGTTTGTGACTAAAAAAACAAACAGTCACAGACTCATAAAATAGTCTTAATAAAGTAAGATGTCCAGGGGCAGCAAAATGTTATGCAGTCAGTATTATACATATATGCAGTCACTATATGCAGTCAGTATTATGTGGTAATAATACATTTACTTCACAGTTCCCTTTTTTTTTTTTTTTTTTTTTTAATTCTAGCAGGACAAGTCTTCAGCTTTTACAGACACCATTAATAATTACAAATACCATGAATAGTTAAAGTTCTGAAAGTTGTTTTGATCACTCACACGGTATTTATGTCTGCTTCTAATCTCTGAAAGAAGAAATGTAGTTCAAATTCTGAACACTTTAGGTACATAACTAGCATTAATAATTAAAAATAGAAAACTACACTCTACATAAATTAATAAGGGATGAATGCACAGACAAATGACTGTTCTTGTGCATTATGTGATGATCTTAATTCAGCACTTAAATTATGCCCAATTCTTTCAGCTTCTGAGTTTCTATATTTATCATGGCTATTCTTGTCATTTAGAGAAAAAAGAAAAAGCATAAACCACAACAGATTATTATAGTAGCACACCTGATGCTGTAGCTCTTAGCATAGGCATGTAGCAGAAATAGGTACTTCAGTTTGTCAAATAAACGATGGCAAAATAATCCCCAAACAGAGACACAGAGAGGTGACTTTCAAGACATGCCCCTGGTAAAGCCAATGGCTTGTTCAGAATGTTACATGTAAGACTCTTTGCTTCTCCAGGTTAAAAGCTTTTTCCAGTTTTACTAGGCAGGGAGGAGTGAAATCTGAGCTCTGTAATTTAGGTTATTAATTCTCTGACACTCAGATATTTAAATATCTATGGTTCTGATCATCCATGGGGGCTGCTGGAGTAGGTCAGCAGCTCGTCTAATTTTCTTCCAGAGAAACTGGGAATGTAGGAGAAAGACCAGAAGGAGTGGAAGTAGGGATAGAGAGCAGCATGTCTTGCCTTAACAGAGTTAAGGCATAAGCAGAATATTATCTGGATCTGGGTGTTAGGGAATGTATCCAGTTTCCACACTACAGAGAAAGCAGGCTGTCAAATGAAGCACATAAATTTCTTACACAGTTGAGGAAAAGACACTGATGTCTTTGAAGAGCTCCAGAGGGAGATCCCATCTGATTAAGTGCAGGCATTCAAGAAACTTAAGACAATGAAAAGAAAAATGTGCCTCTTTACTCATCTTTCTCACTTCCAAAAATTTACACAAGGAGATTTATTTGTTGCTCTGATCAGTGTCCTTATGTCACTTTGACAAGCTTCTTGTAATTGAAGTGCTACAACCCACAGCCCGTTCAAAACAACGGGAGACAAAACATTAAAACTGAGCAATGTAAGTGTACTATAAATTATACCTGGAGCTAGTTTTATCTAGTCACCAAACATAATGGTATTTCTGATTTCAACTGCACACTCAAACGTACTCCCATCTCCCTTTAACTTTAGCCAACTCAAAACTTTAAAAACATATATAATTTATTGTTTGTATTCACTGTAGTTTTAGTTACAGAGGTATTTTGTTTCCTTCTTCATTCCCAATGACAGTTTTTTTCCAGGAAAGATTTTCAAAAACGCACTCATCTGCTGCAGTTTTGCCACAAAAAATAATTTTCCTTTATGTGACTGTTTTTATTCCACTATTCCTCCCCTGCCTAACATCCAGAAAGGGACTAACAAGGTTCCTGTCTTGATCCTTGGCCATGAGACTCACTGCACTCCCCGAGTACTCCGCAAGGAGCAACCTGGCAGGGCTGACACCTAAACAGAAGCTGTTGTGAAAGCCCTTTGCTGCATATGAAAAAATAAAAGAGTATGTCGGATGAATGATACAAATCCTGAAAAATGAGCAAATAAGCTCTGAACAACCTTTGTAATCTATTTTTCTTCAGTTTCTTGATCAGAGACTAATTGCCCTTCATGAGGGGAAAAAAAGTAATTTATAAAATCAAGTGTCTCAGGACAGGAAGTGAAAATTTATTGTCCTACTGTTTCTACAAAATTCACGTAATTACCCCATGATGATCATCTCAGGAAAGTAATTAATTGTTCCAAAATGCTTTTCAGACTTAAGATTACCACCCTGGCATTCTGCAGATTGAATGCCTCCTGCCTCACCTCTTGCAGGACCTCCTGCTGCTCAAACTATTCCACACATCTCACTGCTTTCCATCATACACCAGTCCTCTCCTGTTCTTGCACTATCTCCAGTTTCGACTTCCCGCTGTTTTCACGACACTGCCAATATCTTCTCTACTTCCTTCAGAATGTCCCCAGCCCGCCCCCCTTGACTCTGACAAGGGACAATCAATATTTGTTTTACCTAGTGGTACCTTCCCACTACCTGGCGAATTAGCACACATAAATAAATTCATCAGCAGCTACTCAAAAATTATACTGGCTGTTATCTCATCCTTGGTTTTATAGTGGGCCATCGCTTTTGTCTCTTATACAGTCAAGATTTTGATTAAACTTGGTTCTCTCTGGTATTTCTTCCTGTCTTTCAAACTGGCTTGAAGGTATTTGAACTTTTCAGAAGTTGACAGAACTTGAGCAATGCAAAGCCGGAACAGTATGACTTTGTTCTCTTAAAGCACCAAGCCAAGGAAAAAAAAAATAAAAGAGAGAGAAAATATTTTAAAAGTTCCTTAAAATATAATTACTTTACCTATAAGTACCATTAAAATATAATGGAAAAAAATGGGAAAAGTACATTTAACAGTTAATTAAAACTATAAATTCCTATAATGAATAGTTAGGAAAGATCTATTACAAAAAGTAAATGAAACTAGAAAATTAGACTATCCAGAAAGCAAAAACAATTTATAAATACTTTGATTGATGTGGTCCAAAATGTTTCAGTTTTATTTATTAAGGAAGAGTAGAAATTGGGAGTTACATTTATTCTCATTTGTATTGAACCAGACAACAAACAACCGCAACTGAAATTAAGCTTCCCCAGCACCGAGAGCTGTTTGCTGTAACACGATCCAAATCTTTGTTTCAAAGCCTTATTTTCTGTTCTGCCAGTTTCTCCTGAGTGTCGTGATGTCAACATTAGTAGACTGATCCTCCACATGTGGATCTGACACTTTGCCAGGCTTTACCCTTGGTAATTAAAGGAACTGCAATTACAGCCTGACTTTAACTTCCAGCATCCAGGATTTCTATTCTTCCTCCTGACCCACATCCTTCCATTTCATGCCCCAAAATGTAATGGACTTCGAAGAAAAAAAAAACCCCTTTTGCATCACCAAAAAAGATAAAAAATGAACTTTTCTAAATCTGCCAACTCAGACTCATTTTAAGATGTCAAATGAAATAATCAAATCTTAAATGTTTTCAGAAATCCTTAATTTTAGACATTCTTCTCTTGAGATGTGCTGGAGTCTGGAAGTTTGGAGAATTTTCTCACATCTGAAAGACGTCTTTTGCTCTCAAATATCAGAGTTGAGCTCAGGTTGTTTCACAGCTAACAAAAGTAATCAACTGACCCAAGGCAAACTGTGATACAATCAAATGGTTCAAACCCAAATGATTGGTGAATTATGTGCTTCTGACAGCCAGTAATACCCAGCCTTGAGAATCTGGGCAAATTTTACATTGATAACTGTCTGAGATTATTCATGCAATTCCTATTATTCATGAAACTATTGAAATCAAGGCAATCTATTCATACCTCAGATCTGGCAAAATTTTATTCCTGAAGTTGAACAGAATCACTCTCAACTGAGCACAATTTACCCTGACATCTGCCAGCTATGACAGGGGGGCAGATTTCCCATGCAGAAAATTAAAAATTTAATTTTCAGAAAGGTGTGTAGCTATTTAGATGTGCAGTTGGCCAATTTGAAGTGCAATGCTCTTATGGTAGCAAATGTAGTCTTGAACATAAAAGCAGGAACTTCTCACCAGTGTATGCAATTGCAGAAATATTTCTGAAAATATCTCTACTGAGGGACACCTCACAACCCCTCTGGACAATCTGTTCAAGTGCTGGGAAGAAGCAAAGAAAAGAAGTTCTCCCTTATATTCAGGTGGAACTTCCAGTGCATCAGTTTCTGCCCCTTGCCTCTTGTCCTATTGCTTGGCAGCATGGAGCACAGCCTGGCCCATATTCTGACCCTTCTTTTCAGAGCCTCATAGACATTGATGAAGTCCCCCGGTCCATATTCTATCCCTCTTTTCAGAGCCTCATAGACATTGATGAAGTCCCTCTCAGTTGTCTTTTCTCAAGGCTGAACAGGGTCAGATCTCTCATCCTTTCCCTATAAGAAAGATGCTCCAGTCCTTTGATACACTTTGCAACCTCGGCTGAAGAGAGATGCTCCAGTCCCTTGCAGCCATCCGCTGGATCCGCTCCAGGAGCTCTGTGTCTCTCTTGCACTGCGGAGTCCAGAAATGAGAGACTTGCTTGTCTTTACTTCTTAGCCTAGTGTACCTGTGCTTAGCTGTGCAGCCAAGGCATCAGCAGCAGTCTCCGCACGCACAGCCAAGGCATGAGGCCGGTCTTTTCAGCTGAAGCGCTCTGACATAGGCAGAACCTCAGGCGAGGCGCTGTGGAAAAGTCACTTGCAGGGGCAAAGCCAGACACGGCTGGGAGAGTTTCCACACCACGGGGGAGGCCCTCGGGGCAAGCCTGAGGAAGGATCAGCCCGGCAGCCTCTCCTCCTCACCCCTGCAGCCGCTGCGCCCCTGAGTGCCACAGGGACGGCCCGAGCGCTCCCATGGGCAAGCGGGCGGCGGCTCCGGGGCTCAGCTTCGCCCCCTGCAGGAGCCGCTTCCCGTTGGCAGCGGCTTTTCTCCTTACAGAGCCCGTGCGGGCGACGCCTCAAGGTGCGGGGCAGGCGAGAGCGGCGCGGCCGAGCTCCGCAGCGCTGCCCCGGCAGTTCCCGCCGCCCCTGCCCGGCGGGGGCGCGCTTCCCTCCCTGCCCGCTAGAGCGCGCCCCCGGCCGGCGCGGCGCCGCCCGCCAGGTGGCGCTGCCGCCCTGCGAGC
>VZUI01059165.1:0-14474 GCA_013401135.1 Cettia cetti
CTGCCAGGGATCCAGGGGCAGCCACAGCTGCTCTGGCAATTCCAGCCCAGCCCCTGCCCACCCTGCCAGGGAACAATTCCTGCCCAATCTCCCATCTAGCACTGCCCTCCGGCAGTGGGAAGCCATTCCCTGTGTCCTGTCCCTCCATCCCTTGTCCAAAGTCCCTCTCCATTTTTCCTGCAGCGCCTTCAGGTACTGGAAGCCCAAAATTAGGTGACCCCAAAGCCTTTTCTTCCCCAGGCTGAGCAATCCCAGTTCTCTCAGCCTTTCCTTGAGGGACATCTCCTGCAGACCCTCAGCATAGCACTTCCTCTGTAATCCCTAGCAGTGATTGCAGCTCTCCCTGAGCCCCCCAGAGAAGGAGGGGGTGTGGAGGAACCAGTTTAGTGCAGGGTCAGCTCCAGTAGGATGAGGATTCCAGAGTCACCCTTCATGATGGGAATGCAGCAGCTAAAGAAGAGATTTTCCCTGGGAACAGGGAGCAGGGCTCTGCAAGTGCCTGTGATGGCCCCAGGCTAGCACTGCTGACCCTGAATCGCAGCCTGGCCATTCCCAGCCTGCTGGACACTGGGAGCAGGAGGGACAGGAGTGGCAGATGGCCCAGTATTTGCCATTATTTCAGGTACACTGGACCTCGGTTATTTCCAGCTCCAGAACACAGCAGTGAAACCTTGGCTCTCACTCGTGTGTCACTTGGCAATTTGTCTCCATCCAATATTGCTTCAGTAGTGTTCAGATAAACAAATTAAGGGAGGAGAAAGCAACAAATGCAGCTTAAGTCTAATTCCCCTCCACCCCCTGAATCACTGAGGGCCTTGAAGAGTGTTCAGAGCCAAATTACACTTCAGCGCACAGGATTTAATTTGCATCTGCCAACTTCAGAAGGGGGATTTAGTCAGACAGGGCATTTGCATGCCATAAAAAGAGCTGATCTCTAATTAAACTAATATCATGTTTGAGTTTCTGCAGCGATAACAGGGAAGACAAAACACGCAGGTCTTGGCAGGAGGAAGGAGCAGGCTGGGAGCACAGGAGGGGAACAGCTCCTCTAAAACCTGCCAGCCACAGAGGAGGCATTTCAGGGTGGTGGGAGCATCCTGTGCTAGAGTGAGAAATAATTCCCCAGTAGTTCCAGAGCCTCTGCACCATTTCTGCAGCATTTACACCTAGAGAATGCAACCAGGTGTTGGGAAGCTCCCTCAGCAGAGCCTGACAGCGCCAGTTCCTGGCAGGGGCAGGATGATTTCCTGGAAAAAAATATTAAAATCCCTTCTCTTCTACATGATCTGGCATTTCTGGGAATGTGAAGTCAAACCAGTTTTCTAATTTTACTCTCCAGCCTTGATTAGGACACAGCTTGGGATATGTCCAGGATTTTCAGCAGTCACTGAGTGAGAGGGAGGTGAGGGCTTGCCATGAAGGCCAATAATTCCTGGTGTTTCTCCACAGCCCAGCGTTCCCAGGCCCTCCCCTGGAAGGATGCTGAGGAGTCTGACAGCCAGAATCCATTGAACAAGTAGACAAAACATCAAACAACGAAGCAGAGATCTCTTTTAGAATTGTCTTTGGCTCTGCTAAATCAATTCTGGTTTTTAACAATTCCTGCAAAGAGGAAACTCTTCCAGGGCAGCTCAGCCACAGGAGACAGATGGGTTTCTTACCTGCCATCAAAGAGTCAGGAAAATCAGTAAACTCTGGCAATTATTGTCACAGATCAATGGCTTTTAGGGCCAGGGAGGAAGACAATTACAACATCGAGTCTGATTTCCTGCTCTCCAATGTCCCCGAGTGATTCCTTTCCTGAGCCCGGGTTTGAAGCAGGAGGAGCCTTTGAGGGGGACACCCTGCCTTGGTTTAGAGACACCCCAGGACAGAACAGGAGCCTCATCCCTGTGAGCCCTGCAGGGAGAAACCACTGCCTGCCTCAAACCTTGACATTTATTTCCTGCTTCAATTCTTCGAATGTTCATCTCTGAACTGCTGGAAGCCTGCTGGGCCTGGGAGCTCCTGGAACCACACATGGATCTGACAGGAATTGTCCTCCTCCCAGAAAAGCTGTGGCTGCCCCTGGATCCCTGGGAGTGTCCAAGGCCAGGTAGGAGCTCTTTTATCCATTCTATACCCCAAAGCTCCAGTTTGTGATGGGAAGCCCAGCCCCAGGTTAATTTTCAGGTCATTTTTTATTCATTTCCCACTCATGTGATCTTGGTTTGCAACACTTACCCAAGCAAACATCACCTGGCACCTCTCTCCCAGGAAACAGATGCACGTGGACCAAACCATGTTTATTTTTCCCTGGTGACTCAGGGCTGTGCAGATGCCCTGTGTGTGGCATTTCCTACTCTCAAAGAAAGCAAACACCCACATGACATTAAAGCTTGGCTTTGGAGGAGTTCAGTGTTTTAAAGATGAAAGCACCCAAGCAAAATATCCTTTGGACAGAACTGAAGCAGGTAACTTTTCAAGGTGAGGGGATTTGTGTGGTTGGGTTCTGATCTCTCGTCCAGCAACCCCTGGCTGGGCTAATCCCCTGCAAAGATAAAAGCTCCTGCTGGCCCTGCTGGGGAAAACAAGTTCTGCCCTGGCACAAGTCAGTTCTTAACAACCCCCTCAGTAATCAAAGCTTCCCAAACTCTTGGGGTTTGTGTTTCCTGGGCTGTTAAAGCAGCAGTGGGGTGGTGTGACCTTGGAGGGCAGAGGCCACCCCTCCCCAGGTGACCTCACCTTCCCTGGCACCTCAGGAAGTTCCTGGATCCCATCTGCTCATCCCTGTGGGAAAGGAGGGGGTTCTCCCCAAACCTGCTCCAAGAAAAGAAGAAAAGGAGTTTGAGCAGAGCTTTTTCAGTCTCTCAAAGGCAAACAGACCCTGAAGACAAAGCCCCTTCTGGCTCCCACTCCTTGGACTTGCAGCTCAAACCCCCCAGACCAAACCACAAACGTCACCCAGAGCAGAGTCACAAGGACAAAAACCTTCCCTTGTTTTTTAGCTCCCCAAACATCCCATGGGACTGGGAAAGGGGAGAAGAAATCCCATTGTTATGGTGCCACAGCCAGGCTGTGGGGTTTCCTTGCTAAATCAATCAATCAATCAAAGGGAATTCTGATCCTGGCTCAGCGAGCCTTCAAAATTACCCAAACACACAAAGATCCTCAAGAGCAAGGGGGATAAAAAGGCAACTCATCCACATGTTCTGCATCCACAGGCTCCTGTTCCTAAGGCTGGGGCTGCTGTAGGGGATTATAAATCAGCTGGAGTTCACAGCAGGAGCAGGGCATATGGAGGGAAGGAAAATACCTGTGCAAGTCTATTTAACATCAATTAGCTGGGCCCAGGCACCAGAAACAGGCAAAGGAGGAGCATTGGAGGGATAAAGGGCAGGGCTGGAGGGCTTTGTGTTCCCTGTTAAGAGTCAGGAAGCTGCAAAGGCCATGGGCAGCAGAGGGGATCACAGTCAGGGAATGGTTCAGGTTGGAAAAGACCTTTGAGACCATCGAGTCCAGCCATGGGCCAGCAGCATCCCCATGGTCACCCTCAGAGCAGGCCCTGAGTGCCACAGCCTCACTTTCAGCAGTGGTGACCCCACCACCGCCACTGTTCCAATGCTTGGCCACCCTTTCCATGAAGGAATGTTCCCATTATCTCATCTAAACCTTCCCTGGAGCAACTTGAGGCCATTCCCCCTCACCCTGCCATCCTGGGATGCTGCATTCAGCCCAGGATCTGCCTCCAAACCCCTCAGAGGTTCCATGGTTCATGGGACAGGGGCACTGAGATGCTGGATGATGGAGCTGAGATCCCTGGGCCAGCCCAGAGCACAAGGGGAGGCAGCAGAGCTTGGATTCCTCACATCACAAACAAAGAGCTCTGAATCAGAGTTCGGCACTCTGAGCTCCTTCAGCATCATGGAAAAGAGCCCAAGAGCCTCTGGGATGTGGCATCTTACCTGTCCCTTGTCAGGTGTCAGCAGCAGCTGAGCCACCCCAGGTGTGACACCAGAGATCTGCTGGCACCTGCAGCTGCCTCAGCACCCTGCCAGACCTGAAACGCCCCAGGGGCTGATTCCACACTGGGAAATGGAGATGGGAGCTGTGCCCTAGCCGAGAACAAGGCTGGGGATGTGAGCAGGAGCAGGAGGGGTTGGCAGCACATCCTGAGACTGGAGAGGGGCTGGAGAGGGGGACTGGGGGACAGCAGGGACCGACCTCACAGTGTCACTGGCAGCACCTGGATTTCTGCAGGGAAAAGGAAGAGAGGCAGGAGCTGAGACAGGAGGGGGATTCCTGACAGGAGGGGGATTCCCAGACAGGCTCATTTGATAACCTTGCCTTGCTTGGGCTCCTGTTGGGATCTACCCAGCATATCTTGGAAGGTTTGGGAAAATGGACATTTCTGGTGGTCTAGAGAGGAGCAGAAAAGGTTCATATTCAATTCCTAAAAGGTCCTAAAATTTGTGGCCAGGTGGCCTCACACCAGCCTTGATTCCAAGGAACAAAGCCCAGATGTTTCATTGTCTGCAGGATCAGCTCAGTTCTGACCCTAGCCCTGGCTTTACTCCACCAAAATCCATGACTTCCAGTAGATTTATTTAAAAAGCAAAGGAAGAATCATCCTGTGTGCTGCTTTTCAGCCCTGGGCTCATCCTCTCTGATGGAGACCTCACCAGCCCTTTATTGATTAACAACCAGCAGGATCAGGTCTCCTTTTCACGTGGAAAATATCAAAATTAGAGCTTCCACTGCTGCTCGTGTTATCTCCAATTAACTGTGCTGACATGATTTGTTCTCCCACAGTCTTTGTTGCATAACTAATCACAGCCAATAAATATAAACACAAAAATAATTAGCTGGAATCAGCTCACCGCTCGTGCCAGACACAGCCCGGCAGCAGCAGGGAGGACATGTGTTCTTCCTGACATGATTCCAGTTAATTTTTCCTTCCATTTGGGTTTTCTTTTCTTGCTTTGGGTGAAGACAGGGGCTGAAGGTGCCTCTGAAGGGCTGCAGCCATGGTAACACACCCGGACACAGACTATTGGCTCCCCAGGTGATTTGGGGATTAATTCCATGTCAGTTCTGGTTATCACCTCGTTCCAGGAGATCCCAGCATTCTGACATTTCCAGAGCAGATGTCTGGGAATTAATGAAATAGAGAGAGGATTCTCCAGCAAGGGTTTTGACCTGCAAGGGGGTAGGATGAGCAGAGACCCTGGTGCAGAGACCCGTGTTATTCAGAACACTGAGGGTGCCACCCAAGGACTCAGGTGGTGCCACGAGCTTGGGAGTGGCACTGGGGGGGGACAGGACATTGCTCCCCTGAGCTGCTCCCAAACTAAGCTGGGATGGGCTGGCTCAGGAGGACTGGGGAGGAAAAGGATGGCAGGACTGAAGGATTGTGCAAATCCACCAATTTCTGAGGCATTTTCTGCAGGAAATGGAATTGTCTCACCTCAGTGCTGTCCTAAATCTGTTGTATGAAGACAGTAAATCTGCAATTTTTTTCCTGTGTTCTTGTTGTGCTTCATTTCTCTGGATCAATTTTATTATCCCATAATTCACATTGTCTCACCCCTCACATTTCGTATTACAATGTTTAGGATCATCTAAAGAATATTTTTACTCCATTAGAATGAGGTTTGAAATTATTGAGCTCAGGTGATGGAGCTGTGTTGAAACAAACTCTCCATGCAACATCCAGTGTGGGAAATGTTCCCAATTCCTGACTCACTGTTCTATTATTAGTAATATTAGTTTTAGTGTTACCCTCTACCACTCCCTGACAGGAGGGTACAGCCAAGTGGGGGTTGGGCTCTGCCCCCAGGGAAAAACAGGACAAGAGGAAAAGGCCTCAAGTTGTTCCAGGGGAGGTTTAGGTTGGATATAAGGGAAAGTTTCTTCCTGGAAAAGGTGGTCAGGCAGTGCTGGATCTCCATCTCTAGAGGGATTCAAAAGCTCCGTGGATGTGGCACTTGGGGACATGGCCAGTGCTGGCCGTGGCAGTTGGACTCAATGACTAATCCCAGAGGGCTTCTCTGACCTTTCCAATGATTCTCTCATTCCATGATTATTCAGGATTTTCTCTTCCCTGAACCAGCAGTTCCAATGGGAAATGGCACCATTTCCCTACAGGTAGAGACTCCGTTTTCAAAGCAGTTTGTTTGTCTGGAATTTTGTAGGGCAGCATCAGGAAGGTTTGGGAATGGATCCCTGGGATTTCCCATATTCCCTTTCCTGGACTGTGCCATTCCCAAGGTGAAGCACCTTGCAGGATTTGACAATGCTCTTTTTATTTTCCTTTTTTTCTGCTGGAGCATTTTTCCATAATTTTCCCATCTGGCAGTAAGAACCTGGATAATGCAGGTATGGAGAGTTCAGGGGGACTGGTGACCCCAGGGCTTTCAGAGGTTGCACTCAGGATCCTTCCAACCCCAAATCCTTTGGGTAGCATCCAAAGAAGACAAGGAATCCTGCTCCCTCCCATACCCCACCTCTCCATCTGGAATATCCACACATGTCCCCCAAATCCTGCTCTCCAACCCCTCAGATTATGGGCAGGTTTAAAAATGTGAAGTCATCAGAGCTTCTGATATGTTTCTCTCAGCAGCCTGCATACAAATACATGCAAATCGATGTAAATAGGGAGGCACTGCCTCAGCCGGGTTATTAAAGGAGCTGCTGCTCCTAAGAGGATTTTCCTAAGAAGGCTAAAGATCCCCCAACACCCATTACAGCCCAGCTCCTGTAAATTACACTAAATACAGGGTTGTTATCCCTGACAGAGCCTGCAAAGGGATGGAGCAGGGGCTGAAGCTGCTTCTCTACGTTCCTCTCCCGTCTCCTCTCCATTCCTGCAGCAGCGGGGAGGGCACAGCTCCAGGGGCTGCAGCGCTCCTGGGGTGCTCTGCTGCAGCCGAGGGTGGGAACAGGAGCAGCCCTGGCTGGTCCCTGCAGGGGCTCTTGAGGAGCTGCTGGGAGTGGGGGCTGTGCCCAGGGCTCCCGCACGGCCAGGGGAAACCAGCCAGAACCTGCTGCTCTGGGGCAGCTTTATCCTCCTAAAACATGCACCAGTTAAACCATGCACTAGTTAAACTTCCCACCAGTTAAACCATCCAGCAGTTAAACCATGCACCAGTTAAAATTCCCACCAGTTAAGCAAATCCATCAGTTAAACCATGCACCAGTTAAACCATTCACCAGTTAAACCAAACCATCAGTTAAACCATGCACCAGTTAAACCATGCACCAGTTAAACTTCCCACCAGTTAAAGCATCCCAGTTCCCTGAACCCTACACAGGGCCAAGTCATTGCAGAGTTTTCTCCCTCCAAAATGTAATTTATTTCTTGTTCCTAGAGAAGATCAAGCACTGCAAAGTGGTCGATCAGGCCTTGGGAATGTTCCCGTATGGAAATGCCCCTGTCTGGGAGCACTGGTGCCATCTCCCTCCCAAACTGGGACTCTCAGCAGAGCCCTCACATGCTGCTGTGCAGGGATTTTGTGTCTGGACTGTGGGGATGTGACACAGCTGATCCTGGCAGTGGTTCAGTTCAGTTCAGAAAAGTTTGTCCTTGAGGTTTCTGCTCCAGCACTCAGGAGCCTCCTGCCTTTCAAAGCTCGGCAGGATTCATGGCACACCAGGAGCTTAACACGATTACCCCAACTTCCACTCCCCTTCCTTAGACCTCACTCCCAGGGGCTATTTGTAATTTGCAGTTGGAGTTTATTCTCTGTCTTTGAACAAAGAAATTTGATTTTTTTTTCTCTTTTAGTCTCCTCTTAAATCCTGACAGGTTTTAAAAAAATAATTAAAAACTCTTCATGCTTTCATGAGAAGCTAAAATTTCTCATGGAAAAGGAAATACTTTTGGCAAGCTGAACAGAAGAATTATATTGGAGCTGAAGGAAAAATAAATCTCTGACCTGTTTTTGTAATTGTTGCTAATTCATTGTTATTTTTGTCATCACTCTCCATGACAGGGCCCCATTGCAGCAGGCTCTGCATGAACACAGAACATCACCAGCAATAAAATCAGGTGACAGTGTCCTGCAGGATTGCTCCAGCAGTGCCAGACCTGGGCCCGGAGTCATGCTGGATCCTTCAGTGAAAAGTTCTCTGCTCCAACAGGGAAAAATATCTTTAATTGCCATGTGGGATGAGGCTGCTTGGCCTTTGATGGTTCCTCTGAAGGATGGATTTCAGTGGCCACATCTGCAGCAACAAAACCCCAGTGTGAGCACAACTGCTCCCTCTCGGCATGCACGGAGCATTAATTAAGGGAGCCAAGCAATGCCCACATTTTGTCAGAGAGCAGGAACTGTAACGAGGTTCCCAGGTAATGAGCTCCACTCACACATACAGCAGCCCCCTGAAATAATGAGCTTTGGAAACAATCTGGAGGTGCTGCCCAGGTATTGATGTTAGGAACTCGCTGACCCTGTTGCAGGCAGGTCGTGCTTTGCACAGAGCATCTCCCCTTCAGTCTGGGCTCCCTCTCATCAGGGCAGGGATTGCAGCAGTGCAGAGCAGCCCCAGAAGCACAGAAATCCTGCCTGGCTCTGCTGCCAGGAGCCAGAGTCTTCTCCTGAGCCTTTATCCTCAGTAGGGTTTTGTAGGAGAAATCCCAGCCTGGTTCTTACCCCCTCAGGGTTTGGAGAAGCCCTGTTGTGTAGCAGGGTGGGATTGTGGCTCTACATTGTTCTGGGTCACTTGGAAATGATTCTTGAGGTAAAAGAGGTTCCAGTTCCCTGAGGATTCTCCTCTGTCCCACTTGGCCAGCTCCGTGTGGCAGAGGGACTTCAGGTCGGTGTGTGGGCCCTCCGTGTCCCCAGCTCTGGAAGTCACATTACATCGAAGGTTCTTTCTCCTCATTTTCCAAAGGAAAGGCTGGAAAAGTCCTGTTTGCCCATTTCCCACCATGTACCAGCAAAGGCTTGTCTCAGCTGCTCAGGGCCTGGTGCTGAAGACCCCAGGGTGGTGGTACTGCCCCTGCCTGGGCCATTCCCTGGAGTGTTGGATGTGATGATGCTGTGGGTCCTTCCACCTCAGGATGTTCTGTGATCCTGGGATTTAGGAGAGCAATCCTGGGGGCAGGTCTGGCCTCACATGACAAGAAGGACACTGAGGGGCTGGAGAGTGTCCAGGGCAGGGAATGGAGCTGGGAAGGGTCTGGAGCCCCAGGAGGGGCTAAGGGAGCTGGGAAAGGGGCTCAGCCTGGAGAAGAGGAGGCTCAGGGGGCCCTTGTGGCTCTGCACAACTCCCTGCCAGGAGGGGACAGCCAGGGGGTCAGGCTCTGCTCCCAGGGACAGGAGGAGAGGGAACGGCCTCAGGCTGGGCCAGGGCAGGCTCAGGGTGGACATCAGGGAAAATTTCTTCATAGAAGGGGCTATCCACCCAGGGCAGTGGTGGAGTCCTCATCCCTGAAGCGGTTTAACAGCCCCGTGGATATGGCACTTGGGGGCATGGGTTAGGGTTGGCTTCAGTGCTGGGTTAAAGGTTGGATTCTTTGATCTTGGAGAGTCTTTCCAACATTATTTACTCTGTAATTCTATGAAAAACATCCCTCCCAGCAGCAGGACTGTAACCAGGCATCCCTGTATGGATTACAGAGGCAGGAGCAGATGGAGTCTCCTGGAAAACAAAGCCCTGTAAGGACCCACAGAGAGGACACCCAGGGACAGAGCAGGAGCTCACCTCCTGCATGCAGGCAGCTCAAACAAATTCAGGGCTCTGACCCAGCCCAGCTCTGAGCCAGCAACATTTTTAGAGAGCCCTCTCTGAGCTGCTGCCACTCTGTGAGCTGCAGATACGAGGAGTGGGATTGGATGTGGTTGGTTGGCTGTGTAAACACCTCAGCTGACAGCTGAAATCTGCAGCCCTGGCTCCTGTGGGTGCAGCACATCCCAGCCCTCCCTGCGTCCCTGGAATGCCAGCAGCCTGGAATGCAGCAGGAGCTGGGTCCCACCAGCCTCTCCCCACCCTCACTGCAGTCAGGACTGATAACAAACACTTTGTAAATATTTTTTTCCTTCCCTGCACTGCTCTAATCCACAGAGGCCCCTCAGCTTGGATGTGCTGCTGCCTGTTGCTCTCTGCAGCCTCTTCCACTCTCTGTTTTTTCTCTCAGTAGACAAATTAAACCTTTTTCAGCCACATTGCAGAGGATTATTTCAATAGGGAGACTCAGGGCTGTATTCCCAAAGCAGGAATTACTGCTCACTCTGGGGAGGGTGGCCAGTTCAGGCCCCAGTTTGCAGAATTTCCACCTGTGCAAAGCCAGTCTGGCAGGACCTGATCCCCCAGTACATCCCAGGACCAGTTCCACACTGTCCTGACACCAGGGTCAGAGTTATTAGGGGGAAATATCTGGAGTTTTAACTGTTGGCAGAGAGATGAACAAAATCACAGCTGAAAACACAGCATTTCTTGTGATTTCCCCCAGTTCTCAGTTGGTTCATGCAATTTTTTCAGGTTTTGGCCTTTCCCAACCTTGGCATTCTGTGAAAAGCTGCTTAAAACCTAATCCAGATGTTATCCCAGAACAGCATCAGGGTATATATATCCATCCAAACATATAAAATCCACTTGCAACAAAAGATTGCTCAACTCACAAGCCCATCCTGCAAATATCCCTGATGGAAATCCCACTTTCCGAGCACCCTGTTCCAGTGGCTGTTAAGAATTTGTTGTGTCATGAATTCCAATCCAATGCTGTCTGCTTTGAGCAGGATGGACAAAGAGATGAGATTGTTCCCTCCTTGAACAGAAGCCTCTTCAGCTGAAACAACTCCAATCCAGCTAATTCTGAGTTTTTACAGGCCTGGGTACATCCGTCCCCATTTGTATTCTCTAGGAAGAAAGCAGATTATGTTTTTCACCACAACAATGAGCATTTCTGTCACAGTGAGCACTTCCAAAAGGAAAACAAGGCCTGTGCTGACAATGGCTCAGTTTCATTCATCAGAGTTCCCAATCCAAAGGCTCCCTCCCAACAAAACCCTGGGAGAAACAAAAGGCAGGGCCTGTTTTACACCAGGCTGGGCTCAGCTACCCGCCCTGCAGCACCAGGAGAGGGGTCAGGGCTCCAGCAGCCCCCAGCTCATCACCAACCAATGGCCAGAGACTGGAAAAAGGAATTTAATGAGGAAAGGAGAAGAGTGCAAAGAATTCAGATGAGCAAGGAGAGACAGAAGCATCTGGTGTTTTACAGCTGTTGGAGGAAAAAGTGTTTTCTAACTCCCCAAAAGAATCAAAATACATCTAGATGTTGTTGGGGTTTTTTTTTCCCTTCCTTCTCCAAACTTGAAATAAGAAAAAAAGCCACAAACCTACCCAGCCAAAAACACCCTGCCTTCTTTTCCCACTGGACTAGAGCCAAGGCAGAGGGAGGCAGAAAATGAGGAGGATATGCAAAGCATCAAAATGTTCAGTGTTCAAAATGAGAGATATTTTAACCCAAACAACAGCTTTCTGCTCAAATTCTCACTCTGCCTAAAAAGCTGTTTCATGCTCAAAAACACACAGAGCAGGAGAGAGGGATTTTAACTAAAATGTCTTGAACCAGCTCATTGTTTTCTCCTGCTGGTGACTGCCAGGCTTCAGGAATTTGGAGAAAGATGAAAAACCCCCTACAACTCCAAAGGAGTGTGAGGATCAGATCAAGTGGTTATTTGCTGTTATTTGGTTATTGTGAAAGATCAAGACATAATCCTGACTGAGAACCACCTGCAGCAGGAAATTATTCCTGATCCCTCTGTCCAAAGCACCTGGTGGTACAAGAACTCCTTTTTGGGGGGTAAAAGTCCCTCTTGCAAGCAGAGGAGACTTTATCATTTATGACAAATGCATTTTTTGGCACATTTCCACTTCCAAACCCTCCCATTTTCCCACAGAAATAAAATTCCTCCAGCAATTCCCCACAGATGCCACTTCATTTCCTCCCAGAGCTCCTCCCGCCCTCCCCCTGACTTTCAGCATTGCTGGGCACAAGCAATTCTGACATCTTCCCATTTAATGAGAATTTGCTTGGCTTAGAAATAGAAAGAACCCCTCAAAGCATTTCCATGAGCAGTGCTGGGGGTTGCTGTGGGCACTGCACTGGGGAGAAAAGCAGCAGAAATGGTAAAACTGTTCCCAGCCTTGGGAGCAAAGAATTACCTGGATTTTCCAGGTGTTTATTCAAAGGGCTCTCCAACATTTCCTGGGTATTTGCTCTCCATTTACGCATTTCAAGTGTTGTACATGAGTGATGAGAGGCAAGGGCAAGACCTGAATGTTCTACTGGAAAAACCATTTAGCTGGGAATTTGATTTCCTTCAATTTTCTGATTTTTCTTCCCCACTAGGGAGCAACAACAATATTGTAACTGAACTGACAATCACAGTGTCTTACTTCAAATGAAATTGTCAAAATATTGTGTCAGGAATCCTGTATGAAGTGATTTCTTTGGCTGTCACTCACATTTGCCATCCTAAAGACTCTAGTTTCTATTGACAAAGATACTCAACACATAAATAATCTCAAAAACCAGATACAGCTGAACTAGAAACACCCCGAAATATTAACAGCAACAATAACATTTGAGAAGGTGCTTAGGGGAGAAAAAGAGAGAAAATCCAAATTAAAGAATAATGAAAAAGCGACGTCTCTTGAAACATCTGAAATTTTATATAATCAGTTAGCAAATGCCATTAACTTGCTCCTCACAGCCCAGCTAATGATGTCTGCTCTGTGCAAATAATAACAATGCAGCGATTCCCATTTATTCCCATTTTTGTGGAGCCTAAAATCATTCCACAAATCACAGCGTTTCAGCAAAATGAGATCTTTGGTGTCTGAGTCAGGAACTGAGGGGCTGGGACACAGCTGGGGTGCAGAACTGCAGGGAGGGAGAGCTGGGACAAAACCTGGGGCACAGAACTGCAGGTGATGAGGGGCTGGGACAAAATCTGGGGTGCAGAACTGCACAGGGTGGGATTATTGGGGTGTTTAGGCCAGGCCAGGGTTGGGTCCATGATCCCTGGGAGTCCCTTCCAGCTCAGGACATTCTGGGATTCTGTGATCTGTGATCTAAAGATGAACACTCTGAAAGGAGAGAAATTTAGGCAACACTTGGGCAGGTGCAGCCCCTTGAGAGGCTGCCCTGGGCTGTGTTTGGGGGCTCAGGGAGGTGTCCCAGGGCCAACTGAGGCTCAGAGAGCCCTCAGGAGCTGCCAGGATGAGCCTTTGGCCCATGCAAAGCAACTGAACCTCAAACAGCACAGGGGAGGGGCAGGCTGGACAGCAGGAGGAATTTCTTCATGGAAAGGGAGGCCAGGCCTTGGTAGGGGCTGCCCAGGGAATGGAGGAGTCCCCATCCCTGGAGGTGTCCAAGGAAGGCCTGGACATGGCACTCAGGCACAGCTTGGACTCAATGATCCCGGATATCTTTCCCAGCCTCAGTGATTTTCTGGTTCCATAATAAAAAATCCCAAACCACAGCGAGGTGTAACCATCCCACAGCAGCCCTCCCATGTCCCCAGAGCCCCAAGGCTGTTCCCTAAAGCCAGCAGGGTTTCCCAGCCCCAGCAGGGCCCCTCCCAGCAGCCAGGGCACTTCTCCTGCCACACTCCTGCAGTGGGGCCTGGCTAATAAAGGAACTGCTGCTCCTGCTGCTCAGCACCTCGGAGTGGGAACAGCACAGGCTCAGGTTGCAGACAAGTGCATTAATCTTTTCAGCTTTCCTGGAATGAAACATCAGAGGTTTAACCTATTCTTTATTGCTATTCCAATGCCCTGGGTGGTACTTTTAAAAATAAACTCGTGAAAGGCAGCAGGAGGGAGAAGGGGAAGGAGTGTAAAAGCTGCTCACTCGCTCACTCTGCAAGCCCCAACCACTTAAAATAGAGAAAATTTTAAAATTCAGACTCTTTGATTAAAAGACTGATAATACTCAATATTCTGGAAACTCTGAGTTCCAGACTCAGGGGTAAAAGAGATTTCAGCTTCTTATTTTAAAGAAAAAATTAAGGGTTTGGACACAGAGGTCTGAGGAGTGAGATCAAGCAGCACAGGAAGGCCAAGGAACCCACTGGAAATGCAAAACTGAGCCTCACTACTGATTTATATTTATGAAATCTCACTATTTTTAAAGCACATTTGGGGATCTGAAGGTTCCTGAAGTATCCAGATGGATATGTCCAAGAAAACTCTGCCAGGACAGAAACTTAATACCCAATTTTCTCATTATTTTGGCTGTGTTTACCTCTGCTGCTCCCCATTAGTTCCAACGGAGATCATATAAAATACATTTGTAGGTACCTACGGGAAAAAGGGATTTATCCACATGCCTTAATTAATTTTGTGAGTTCTGTCAATTTTAGGTCAGTTTTATGGTCACTAATGAGGTGAAGAGCTGAGGATGAGGGTTGGATTGAAGGATGTGGATGCTGGGTGAATTCCCAGCATCCTGAACAGGACGGAGGGAGGGACAGAGGGGAGGG